>CAJNIZ010005965.1:0-18419 GCA_905231905.1 Symbiodinium pilosum | reverse complement strand
CTGGCTCACGCTTGCGCTTGGTGCTTGCATGGTGCGACTGGAGCAACCATGTGAACAACGAGAAAGTTCATGCTTTGGAAATCCTACCTGCTACTGAAACACGGCTGGAGTCATTTTCGCACGCAAGTTCACGCAAAGTTTATTGGCCTTGGGGTTGCGATCGCTGAGCTCGCAAGCATCCTCGTCCATGAACTGTGGCGGCATGGCTCAACTTCTTTGTCTACTGCACGACCCCTGGCACAAAAATTTGGATGGAAACTCACCCTCACGTTGCACAAGTACAGATTTCTCATGGCAGACGCGTGTCAGCCTTGAACAAAAAACACTCGCTTGCGATTTGTTCAGACAAAGCGCAGGCTTGCCGCAAAATGCCTCCACCCTTCCGTCGACCTCTCATCATTGCCAGATACAACTATGCAACGCGAGAAGCAGCAAGTCAGGAAAAGTCAGGAAAGGCCAGGAAAGCCCAGGAAAAAAACGCTCCGCGAGTCTGCTGCCGCTATTGGAGCTGTTTTTTTCCACGCTGCCCTCCTTGTCTGCTCATCGCATCAATGTGCTACATTCTGGCATCATGACGCTTGGGGTCACGGCGTGATGTTTCATCAAAACTTGGACGCGCTCGACCTCCCGGGGGATGTCAACAGCAAACCGTCTAAGCTATTGTAACTTTACAGCAATTTGCCGGGCATGCTCCACTTCTAAGTTTAAAGCCGGTAGGCCAAGGTTCACAAAACTACCTGTCTAGCGTGAAGCGGCACAATCATGCGCTGCGCAGAAACTGCAGTGATGAGAGAACTGGAATGAGCACGACGCTCAGACTGCTCGCCGCCATCATGTTGCCGATGATTTGCATAGCTTCCTTTTTCGAACAGCCCTTGAAGCTGTAGTCCGGGAATCCATGGATTGCCATGAGGCAAGAGGGATCTAGGAAATCATGCAGCTCGTAGTTGTAGTAGCTGCTGCCGGTCAAAATGGTGTCCAAGGTACCGTCCAAGCTGACAGCCCCGCGCGAAGCAGTCTGTGAAGTATCTGCGAGACGATACAACGTGGCATTCACAGCCTCATTCTCACACGCCTTCTTCAAGACTTGCTCATACGTGTCGATTTGTGCTAGATGCCATGGAGTCACGGATGTCAGGCTTCGACAGTGTGAGCTCTCCCGCTCGCTCAGACAGGGCCACGAGTGTTGAGCATCCAGACGCCCTTTTTCCATGGCTTTGTTGCGGGCCTTCTCCACACTGTTTGCGTATGCGGCCTGGCCCTCCAGGCTCGCAAGAGGGGACGCCTTGCTGCCAGCATCCGAGCAACTCAGGTCTCGCCAGTACTCGGCCTTTTGCGGGCCCAAACAAGTCTTCACGTGGTGCTTCGGCATGTCTCGGACTTGTTTTGCCAGCAACTCAATTTGGGAGGCAATGACCAAAGCCGAGCCCCGACGACTGCCCACAAAAAACACTCGGGGCCGCTTGGTGGGCAGCGGCCGAGCATCAAGTGTGACGTATGTGGCAGTGTAGCCGTCAATCTGCAACAGTTCTGCCATCAGCTTCTGCACAACTGGCTCCGGGTTTTCCGACGACTCAGCCGACAGGACCCCTGTGACATTTTCCAGCACATATGTCTGGGGCCTGTTGGACTTGACCCAGTCCACGCAGGCGGTGAAAAGGGTGTGATGCGGCGACTCAAGCGGGCTTTTTTTGAAGCGTTGATTGTTCGCCTTTGACTGAGCTTTGCACGTGAAGCCGGCACAAAAAAGGTGGACCTCTTCGGCTGTCCCAGGGATGCGACACATGCCATCATGCAACATGCAGAATGCATGGCCGCCCGAGCCGCGAGCAGCTACTTCCACGAAGTTCTCAAAAATGTGCGCGACTGTGTTGTTCGCACTGAGGCAGTACGCTGCTGAAGCCTCGCACTCTGCTGCATACAGCTCCTGGACCGCATCCTCCCCCAGAATGGCTCTCAACACCATGGACGGCGCACCGCTTCCGCTGCAACCAGTCACCAGCTTCAGATTCAACCGAGCGGCACTTCCAGCTTGCTGAAGGCCCATGAGTCTCAGTAACTCGGAAATGAAGCTTGCCAGCGAAAAGATTGTCATGGTGGTCGCTTCCCTGCGTACTGCGCGCGGCTTCTTAGCAGACGCCGCAGCGGATGCAGAGGCTGGCCGCTTCATGCTCCAATCACTTGGCTGACCGCTGGTTGAGCAGAAGCCTCAGGGAGGCGTGGCAAGCGTGCTCCGAAAAAATGGCTGCGGCCATCATGAAAAGGTTCTCAGAGCATGCGAATGATGTTGCACAAAGGGTGCATGCACGCAAAACATTTTTGGCCGCTGATGCTCATCATGCGGATCGCCAACGAAACTTGAAAGCCCCATGCAGCAACACCATGCCATCTGGACATCATTGCTAACCATTGTTTTTGGACGTCAACGCTGGTGAAGCAAAACATATTCTCAAAATATGTGGCCATTTCTCCCTACGTGCGTGGCCGTGCTCTGCAAGAAGTTGGGGCATGTCTGCAAAAGTGTCATGGCGGAAGGTCGATGACGCGCAAAATGCGCGATGCAACCATTGCAATCGCAGCTCCCATGCTGGCAGGACAAGGCTCTTCACAACGCTGTTTACATCGCGCTACACAGCTTGGCATGGAATAATGCTTGCACACACAGACCTTACTTCTGCAGCTTTCTTTGGCCCTTCACCGGGCAGCCGTTCAGCAAAAAGCATCCCAGGAAGTTTGCATTCGGAAGCTTTCAGTTTATGGGCATGCGGCATGCTCCCTGGCTGCCGTCAAAACGCAGAACGGCTGCGTCAAAGGCAAAAACGGTGAACTAGGGCGGCCAGCCTGTTGCGTCCCTCCACATGAGAAGCACGCTGATGCGACAAATCTACGGAGCACTATCATCTGATGATTCACTGTTGCTATCGGATGCATTGTCCTTGATCTTAGCTGGCGCCTCGGCAGCACCTGTTGGAACCTTGTTCGAATCATCACCCTTTGCAGGTCCAGCACTCGAAGACTGACCGCCGGGACTCTGCACAGCGCTGAAAGCGGGCCTGCTTGGCTCAGTGTCCGCCTCGCCGCCCAAGCTCTGGGCTCGCGTGAGGAATCTTCTGCCCCAATCCTGCGCAAAAAAATGCTAACAAAACAACGGTGTCTTTGGGGCGCAACGGAGATGCCTGGCGGTTGTTGAGGAGCAAATCCATACTGACGCGGAGAGCCACAGCGTCCATCAGGACACCCTTGATGGATGAGTTCGGGACCCATCCAATATACTGAGCTGACATGCGGGCCGCTGCGATAGCACCTGACGCTGACGGCGTTGCCGTCAGGATGACTAGGTTCGCGGGGTCGCCCACGCAATTGTACAGCTCGCGCCAGAACACTTCCGGACTGGCCCATGGCCAGAGCAAGGATCTCTCGTTGGCCTCGACCTGGCTCGCGGACTCCGCTTTCATCTCATCATCGTTCATTGCCTCCTCATTGACGCTGGCGGACGTGTTCACGACTTTCTTGAACATCTCCACCTTAGTGGCCCAGCTCACGAGGATCTGCTCCTCGGGGTCTTGGAGCTATTCCCCGACCATCCCAAGCTTCTGTTGCTCCCGGGCAAGTCCAGCCATTTGCGTTCGCGGTGCTCTACCGAGAACTGGGTGCCCATCACCGCAACAGCGCGCTCAGTGTGTCCAGGCATGAGGGCGTGGAACTGTGTCCTGGTCGACTTGGGCTTCAAGAATCCGGTAGTGAACTCCCGATTTGCGTAGAAGAACTCAAACATTGTGTACTTGCGGGTCGGTACGGTCTGGTTCGGCAAGTTTTTCAAAGCCTTCTTGACCTCTTTGAGCAGGTCCGTGTGAACAGTGGGCACACGCCCGTCAAGAAAAAAGGCCAAGTCCTGCTTTCGGAACAACCTTTCGCTATCCGCCTTCTCCCCGAAGACGGCATGCAAGGTCGACGTGAGCATGCCCTTTGCGAACGGCGGGGTGAACCGGTATGGAAAGCGGTGAGCGAGTGGGCTACAGTTTGTACCACCACTCTTCACGTCCCAAATGTACACATGTGTCCGAGGGTCCTGCACACCGGCGTCCAGCTTGTCGAAGTCTGCGGTAAAGGCGGTTCCGACGCTGATAGTGATTTTTTTGCGGCCGACACCTTGGCGTGCGAGACAACGTTTGCCAGCTTCTCGGCATTGACCCTGCGCAGCACGTCCTTCTGCAACTCGGTCAGCTGCAACGCTGGGAAATAGCTGTCCACTGGGATCTCCGGCACGTCAGCTGCTGCTTCTGGCACAATGTCTGGCTGCCACGTCTGCTCTGCTGCCGAACCATCCTTGGGTACTGGCGGTGCTACTGGTGCTGCCGGCACCGATGGCGGTTCTGCAGCCGCCTCCAGTTTTGCGGGCTGCAAATAGGCCGTGTGAGCCTGACAGCACTGCTCCAAATCAAAGATCTCGCGATCTTTCCACCAAGCTTTCCCGAGAGCTTGCTCAGCGGAGATCAAGTAATCGGCGTCCAAACACTGGTTGAGCACTTCCTCTGTTGACGGGCTGCCCGCAAGCATGCCTGCCAAGAACTGCAGCACGGTTTGTTGCGTCTCCGTGAGGCTGTTCAACCAAGTGAAGGACTCTTTCTCCACATCCACGACACACGTGCTGCGGTAGTGACTGAAAAGCCCGCTTGCCAAGAAAGCGTCGTAGGAGGCAAAAGTTTGCTTCAACGATTTCGAGCCTTCCGTCACATCCCCGTTCCTTAGTTGGCATCTCATGTCTGCTATTAGTACGCGCAACACATTCCTTTGCAGCTACGTGACTCCTGCTCAATGGCTGCAGGGATGGCAAATTTGGTCGTCAAGAAGTAGCAGATCCTCTTCTTGAGCAGTTCTCTGCCAATGAACTTTGTTTGCGTGCCCTTCAACATCCAGTCAGCCTCCTCCAACAGCTTGTTTTTGATGCATACCGTGTACCCCGCGAGCACCCATTCCAGCAACCCATTCTGGACGTGCGAGGTCTTGCAGCTTGTCTTGCTGGCCAAGCTGTCGAGGGCACTGATCTGACTCCACGCATGCTTGGCAGGCCCACAGTGGCTATCCAGCTCTTCAAGCTGCTGCAAAGCCTTCTGCGTGAAGCGCTTGTAAATTTTCCTTAGGGCGCAAGGCACAGCAAACCTCACCTGGTGACTGACACTGCTGTGCCACAGCTTCGTCTATCGCTGGCCGAGGTGCATTCTCTGAGCGATCCCTTTCGCCGATAACTCTGGAAGGTTCACCTTGTTCAGAAACGCGGCCACGGATGTGTCATCGTCATCATGGCCAGCATTCTTCAGAGCATCCTTCACTTCCACGAGCCCCAAAATGATTTTCCATCCTGTGAGCAAAGCATTGTTCTCGACTTTGGTCTTCGTCCGGGACGCCTCTTCCTGAGATAAGGCCATGTCTGCAGCAGAGAGCGTGCACACATGCACACGATGCTACAGGCGGTGATGCAGCCAACATGCCCATTTGCGCAGTTCAAAGTCCAAGTTCTTTTCCACGTAGACAAATCGAACACGCAAGGTCAGGGCCCAGGGCACTCTGCTGGAACTCTTGGATGGCAACTTGGTCGTTTGCCGACACTGCGCTTGCGAACGCATAATCCCAAGCCATCACCACGATGTCATTCCTGGGCATGACACCTACACACACAAGGAGTTGGCAGGTTCGTGTAGCACAGTCAGGGCCAACGCAGGCAAAGTCGCGTCAGGACTGAGTAGTAACCCTGCGCAGGCGGGACGTCCTGAGAAGTCGCCCGAACCATCACGGCTGTTGTCCAGCATCCGCGACCGGCCGTCCATCGGGACCCATCATGGAAGTACGCCTTGGCAACACCTCAGCATACATTTGTTTAATAAGTCCGTCACCGACTGCGCTACGTCTTCCCTGCGCAGCTGTGGCGCGTTCCACGCTGCCCCACGCTGGAATCACACTCTTGTGACAGGAAGGCACCCTGGCATCGCAACGCTTGACTCGCGCAAACTTTAGGCACATGGCATGACCTAAATGTGGACAAGGCGCAGCGGCAAATGGCAACGGGTCACAGTCACTTCGCATTCCCCAGCTCGCCGCATGTGCTTGGCATAGTCATCCGGATCCAGAGCTGCAATCCTGAGGTGCGTTGGAAAAACTGAAATGCGGACTGAACAAAACATGATCTGAGCCAAAAGGCCCGCCCCACGCCACGGCCGTCTTGGGCTTCAACTTTTTGAACTCCGCGGCCAGTATTGTGTGGATCCTGTCCAATTGTCGCACCTTGGTTGGGTAGCAGGTTGCAGGCAGCGGTGCGAGAGGCAAGCCAAACAAGCCCGGCTGCTGTTGGATGCACCGCAGCGGTGTTGGCTGCCGGGACCCCGAGGTTGCTGGGAGCGGTCTTCGTGCATGCACGCTTCAGCGGAGTGCTGCCCTCAGCAGCTCTCTTGGCCGCCATGTGTCGGCCGTGCTAAGTGCCCTAACTGCTAAGCCCAAGTCACTTTCGACAGCGCGGGACCGTTTTGATCACTTGCGCATGTGCCCGTGAGCATTGCAACACAATACAATTTTATGGCGCTCTGGCTGTGCAGGTCAAAACTTTATGATCAAGCTCCTTCACAAGGCGCCTGTGGTCTACTACGACGTGAGGGCACGGATGCCACGAACCAGCGCTCTAGCAGCTAGGATTTTCACATCTTTCACAAAAGCACAGTTCACACACTTCCCGGGCCAGCCTCGCAACTCCAGTGCCTCCGATGTCAACATGGGCCTGACACAGGGCTGCTTTCCGGCGTCCACGTACACGAGCACATGCTTGTTCATCTGGACGTTGACACCCTGCAAGTCCTTCATGAGCTGTGGCCCTTCCATGACCGTTCCCTTCTTCAAGTTCACCAGGTACCACGTTGTGCGGAGATCGGGTTCACGAAGCTTGCTCTCCAGCACATCCATGACCATGTTCGACACCTTTTGCCCAGACCATTTCACGTACTTGCGGATGGTTTTCATACGTTTGATTTTTGGCTCAGCCTCCACTGCTGGCTCAGCCTCGGGCGCTGTCGCCTCGCTCGCCTGCACGGGAAGCTTTGGTCTGTAGCGAAATGCCGCGCTCCCGTCTGGCACAGGAAGCGCAAGACGCATACCGGTGGGAAATGTAGGGGCATTCTGCTGCTCGGCATAAGGCCGCGAAAACTTTTGCTCATCCAAGGGCAATTTGTTGTGGAAACAAACAATGAGATTGTCTTCGGTTATTGCCCGGTAAGGAAAGGCGCTGTCTTGGCTCAAGTCGTGGGCAAACTCCGTGTTGAATTTGATCGACTCCTCTGAGACTATCAAGGCCCGCCTCCCCAGGACAAGCACAGGACATGATGTAACACCTGAGCCCATGCAAGATCGTGCAACAGCAACGGCACGGCCTTGGCTGGAAAATGCGGAGCATATCCTTTAGAAACGTCTCGTTGCTCTTCTGCACGTGGCCAAGGAAGTAATCCAAGCCTCGCTCCCAGCATGCTCGCCCGCACGTTGTACATGAGAACCTCCCGCGAGAAGCCAAAATGTCGTGCACGGCCACTCCCGACATGGCATCTGAAGACGTCAAGGGATCCATGTAGAGCAAACGGAGCTTGTCCACGTCAGCCTTAAGGAGGGCTTACAGTTTAAAGAAGCAGGCTTTCAAAATGAGGTCTAGCAAGCACGTTGAATTTTGCGTTCAGCAACCTGCGAAAAAATCCGAAACCACGTCTTCACGGATGGCTGCCACTGCTGGGTGCAGTACAGCGCCATCGTGCCATCTACGCCAGGGAAATATGATGCTATCATGGCACTAGTTGTCACGGATCCCTGCAAAAGTGCTGCCCACGGTGGTTCGTTCCCAGCGATGACTTGATCAAGTCATCCTTGCAAAACTGCATTTTACATTGCCGGGGGGGGAGCTACAGGCCATCTCTGCAAGTCGACATGCTGCACGGCAATAGAATGAAAGGGCCACAGTGATGACCCGGCCGAGTCATCGCTGGGACCCTGCACCCCTAAAACAAACATTGCGCAGCGATGGCCTGTCAGGAGGCCTTAGTGCCCAGCAAAGTCTCACTTCAAGTCAGGCGAGGCTCAGGAAAGTCGCATTTTGCTGTTTGCACGTGCTCTTGTTTTCGCAGCCAAGTTCGCACCACGAGCTGTCTCAGCCTAAAGTTCTCGCCTGCCGTAGCGCCGCGCTACACGGCCAAGTCTCACACCCACGACGTACCTGACTTTGGCATTCTTACTGCCATGAACTAGTCGACCGCAAGCAAAGCCGAGGCCCGAGCAGGCCAAGAGGAAGTGCTCGTAAGTCACCAAGGTCCCGATTCGATTTGCTTTGGCTTGATGGGATTTCTTGTACTCGTCGGAGACGATGACGAATCCTGTCTTTCGAGTCCTGAAAGCCAGGTATGTCTGTGGAAGTTCGTGCACAGTCGCGAGCAACATGGCACTGAGGCGGGAGCATTTCCTTCCACTTCTTCCGCACGATCCACCCGCACGGGACACTTGCTGCATTTGCAGCCGCTGCTGCGATTGCGACTGGCACTCCTTCGCAATCTTTGTGGCAAACAACTTCAAGAGATTTCTGCAAACCGCGTTTGAGGGAAACCACTGTGGGCACCAGCTTCTGCTCGCGATGGACGCAATCCAACCACAGCGGACCGCCCAACCCGCCGCCCGCAAAGCGAGCACAGCCAGCAAAAGATCCTTTCCGGGCTGCAGCAACATCTTTTGCTCCGCATCAGTGCTGCGAACCAGCCAAACGACCCCCGGCGCTTGCAAAGCAGCCGAAACGACGTCTATGCACTCATTTTTGCTGCTGGGCCACAGCTGCACCCTTGCCCCCAAAACTTCCAAGCCCACATCAGCGCCAGCGGAGTCCACGATCACCAACGTCCCCGCCGGCAAAGGTGGCAACTCACAAGCTGTCGCCAAGGACTGGCGTTGGACCTCGCGCAACTTGGAGGCCAGCTTTTCTGCATCTCGCAAATGTGACTGCAATTTCGTGGCATTTGGCCCTTCGCCCATGGGCACGCGATCGGCCTCTTCCTGCTTCCTCATATCTCGCACATGCTGCTCCAAGGTCTTCCGCATGTCCACTTGTTTTTTCGTCTTGCGCGCCTCCGCGGCTCGTTCCGTCACTTGCTCCAGGTCACGTATTTCCGGACCACCTTCATTGCACGTGGCATGGTCCAGCTGCTCTTGCCGCTGCCTCTTTAAGGACGCCCACCCTGGCCGGGCAGCAACTTGGAGACGCTTGCGCGGCAGCTCTTTTTTCACTGCTGTGGTGAGAGCTCCAAACCGTTCCCGGTAGCGCTGCTGCACACGAAGGCAAAGCAGCTCAGCATGGAACTGTGTCACTTGACCAGGCAAAGCCACAACCCGCACTAGCTTGTCTGCATCTGGGCCATCCAAGAGGCACTTCAACATGGACCTCCAGCTCTGATGTGCTTCTATACCCCTTATGCATCCCGACACGTCGTGCACTTAATGAAAGACATGGCTGCACGTGACCGCTTTCTGTTGAAACCAGCCTTGCAAGTAAGGCCCGGACCGTACATTGTCAGTGGTCGTCCGGCTCTTGCGGCCCGAGGTGTAGAGCTGGACATAACTGAAGTTCTGTTCCACTGCACTGGACGATGCCCAAGCTGCCAGCATCACACTCACCTGAACAGGAGTTCCCAAGCACAAGATGACATGACATCAGTGACGTAGCTCTGGGGCCCAAACCATTCGGGCGAGGGATGGCACACGGTCTTCCCAATGTGCCACTGCTTGCCCCCAGCAGGCATCCAAATCTCGCAGACCGGACCTAAAGTTTGTGCTCAGAAGCTCCCAATATTGCAGGGACAAGGCTCTGAGCAGGAAACTCTGCCAGCTTAACAGCGGTGGGGCGGACTGTGCGGAATTCGCGTGCCACAGCGTCAGCCTCAATTTAATTTGATTGACCCCTGTGCGAAGCCAGAGCATGCCCGTGGTGCAGCAAGAACTTAAACAAGGCACCTTCAAATCCAGGATCGTGGCCAAAGGCCGGAAAACATGGGACCTCGGGGCCAAAAATGTATGTAATCTGGAATCCTTGGACGGCTTTTGGACAGCTCTGCCAAGTACCGGGCAAAGCGTCATCAGACATGCTCTTCCAATGCTCAAGATCGAATGGCTGCAAACTTTGTGCAGCTGGAATGTCACACTCAGCTTCAACTGCTGAAACGAAGACATCGGCAACGTTCCAGATGCTGCCAAGCTCTTCGGCCAACCATTTGCGCAACTCAGCCCGCCCTGACGCCCCAGTCTTGTAGAATATGAGCTTGTTGTTGGAAAGTATTGATTCGGACACCAACATGTTCCAATCGCGCTGCAGGATCTGCACATAGCCTTTGTCAAAGGCTGAGCTGAAAATTAACGGTTCTTGCAAGGTTCCGTCTGAGCTGCGAAAACGGAACAAACGCTGCAGCTCGTCACGCATGACGCCCAACCAGGAAGCAGTTCGAGCTACATGGCTTGCTCTGCCACTCATGTCTTGGGTTCCATCGAAGCGACGTGTAAACCGCACAGCAACACTTGACAACTCAGCGACCATGGCAAGCAGCAACAGGTTTCGGGAAGTGAAAACTTCGTTCAGCAGCCGTTGCGCCCATTTACCATCTGCGTCATCAGAAACACGAAGCTCCACAAGAAGACGGAAAATTGGCACGAGGTTGCTGATGACAAGGCCGGCAAGCTCTGTGACTGTGTTATGCCGCTGTGGGGCAAATTCGAAATGGAATTTTCTCATTTTTGCAATGGTCTCATCCAACTGCGTAATCCAGACATCATGGTGGTCCTTGTATTTTTGCAGCAGGCGCGGTGAATTGCGCAAAGCTCGAGCAAATCCTCCTGGCTCACCCTTGCCGGTGCTGAAACCCAAGACCCATTTTTTGATGAGCTCGTCAACTTTGGGACACGAAGCCAGACTATTCTCCAGAGATTTGACCACGGCATGCACCCGGCACCGCAAGCAAATCTTCAAATTGGGTATGGTGCCTTGTTCGCGTGCGAAACGTGCCCCTAAGGGCTCCGTTTTCTCTCCGTCTGCAATGAAAACCTGGCAAAGAAAATTCACGGCACGACCACATTCCAAGCATTAAATGCCAAGTCTCAGAGCAGGCCTCGACTTTGTTGCTCACTTCTCGGAGCACTTCCTCGTTCTCGCCCACAAAATTGCGAAGCGCTCTTTTCAGCATGTCCGCCTTCGTCAATGCAGCCTGGGCAAGCATAAGCGGAAGATTGCAACAACACTGTTGTGTGCATCCTGCCTTGGAGGCAGACGCTTGCAAATCCAAGAGGATTGTGCCGCACGGTAAAGTCTTGCATCACCAATCGTGCTTTCACAAGTTTCAGTGTTCCCCGCGCGTCCTGGGAAAAACGCTGTCTCCACGAGTTAGCCTACGCCGCAATACTAGTGTCATCCTCTTGGCAAGGGATGCAACGCAGACGCAGGATGAGCAGCCTACAAGCGGAAAAAAAACGTCAATGAAAAGGAGAATAGCCTTTTTGTTTCGGCAACAGCGTCTGGAAAAGTCAGGAAATGAAAACAAATGGGGCCCACGCCATTCAGTCATGCAACATGATGAATGCTTCGTGAAACAGAAAGCCTGGACCAAAAAGGACGCGCAATGGGAAGTGACCGCAGCAGTGGTGTGCTAGTCGAAACACGCATTGGCTGAGGAGCGCCAGCCACAAAAAAAAAAATCTTACATGGCTTGGTAAACCTGGACAGAAGAATGGGATCTGTATTTTTCTGTTCCAACGCATGGCTTGTCAGTGGCGAATCATGACGGGTGATTTGCATCACATGAACCCTGGCCATCCAATCCTATGGCCATCCAATCATGCCGCATGAGCCGCGACGCATTAAACATGATCCAAGGTGACCCGGCCTTGAATGTTCGAATTAATGCATTGATCATGACGGGAAACACCAGCATTCCTTCTTTACACCTGCATGATCCATTAATCATGAATGAATCATGTTGCATGAATGATGGCGCATGAATCATGGCGCACGAAAAAGCAGCATGCCACGGTTGTAAAAAAAGACGGAAGGCCTCAAGCATGAGGCAACAGACCGAACAACATCAAGCGAGAAACAATGACAAATTGCAGACGCGTTACAATGCCAGCATTATGATATGGGAAACACGGCATTTCGGCTTTGGTTCTTGTGAGATAACAATGTCAAACTGACATGAAGTGAGCCCCGTCGCCGCCACGGCTGAAGAATCACAAAAAATATTGCACGAACAGACTTTCTGTACAATAAAATGTTGCTTGCGGCCTGAAATGTTCGAAGTAATGCGTTGATCATGACGGGAAACAGCAGTTTGTCTTCTTTACACATGCATGAATCATCGCGAATGAATCATGTTGCATGAATGATGGCGCATGGATCATGGCGCATGAATCATGGCGCATGAACCATGGCGCATGAAACATGGCGCATGAACCATGAAGCATGATTCGTGACACGACCAGGACGACTGACGAGGATGCACACAACATCGTGCTAGAAGCGGCGCCAGCATTCGTATCAACAGCAGGGTACAGGCCAAACCAAAAATGTCGTTGAATGCTTCTCTCGCACGATGCCTAAGATAACAACTTCTTGCGCATATGGCACGTAAACATGGCAACTGCTCGCGCTCAGTCATGAACCATAAATCCTGAAACATGAAACGTGCAGAACATTCCACGTCCGTGACAAAAAGAACGACGCTAGAAGCAACTGACGGAACAAAATCAGGCAGAAAACGTGAAGACGTTACAGGGAAATTAACACAAGGGGTGGATGATACGCTACACCGTGCTGTAAAACAATCATTGGTGAAACCAAGAACGAAAACATTCAAGAACCTTGTCAATGTGGATGATGCATCATCAATCATGATGCATGAAGCATGCCGCATGATGCACGCCGACTAATGCATGAGCAAGTTTGGAAACGCAACGGAGTCACTCTGAGCAAGGTTCATGCCACGCAAGATTTTGATCATACTTGTGTGCACATACTGTAGAAAAACAACTAGGAAGATTACTGCCAGCAGTCCTCCACGAGGCCCACACAACGAAGTCCACGCAGTACAGCAGCACGATCATCGTGAAACAAAACATCAGCCATTGATGCCGCAATTTTGTAGTGTGTCTTCGAACTGGAACGGCTGAGAGGGGCCAGGTGGGGAGCAGTCTTGTGATGCTTGCTGCACTGTTGCTCGTAAGAAGTCCCTTGGGCAGCAAGCGGCGTCCGCAGCACGCCTACACTGATCCAAACCTGGCAGGCTGTCACAGGCGCCCCATCCTCGGGGACATCTTCAGGGGAACCTTGCATCTGCTCAATGTGATAGCGCACGGCGTCCATATGGAAGGTACTTTTTTGTGATGATTTTCGTGCTTGCCCACCGTGCCGGAGAAGGTCTTCCAGCTGCAGTTTCGCCACTGCTGCGCCATTATCCCTCGGTTGGTGCGTGAACAAAAGCAGAACCTAGGGCTTAAGGTTCAGGGTTCCTAAGCTGGCGCATTTTTCTTATTGGGTCCGGCCTGCTTGCACCTTTCTTGAAAGTGACAAACGGAGCCCAGGCAGGCACAGCATCAGGTCTCGCCTTGGCGAATGCTGCACAAAGGGTGCAGCCCACCCCAAACGGCTCGGAGCTCGGAGATCGAGCAAGCCAGGTCCGCACAACACCTGGGCACGCTCAACATGTCAAAGGGGCGCGCGGGTTTGTTTTCAGGAGCCCGCTCTGAACAACTTGCACTTGAAGTCTGGGCACGGCTTAGCAAGTAAAACTCGAGGAACGATGCAAACAAACCTGGACGAATCTAGCATCAAATAGCTGGGGCACCGTTGCGCAAAAAAAATATCGAGGCTTTACGCGTGTAACTTGTGCAGGGCAAGTTTGCCGCAGCATTGCCAGAAATCATCCAGCATATCAATTACAACCAGCAACACTTTCGCAAACGTCTTCGGGCATAAGGCGCTAGATGCATTCCGAGGCACCAGAGACTTCGTACACACAGCGTTTCTGCCAATATTCATGGTGTTTGTTCCATAGTCGCTCGTTTTCGCAGGCCATCACGTCCTTAGGCCAAGGAACTGATCAACAAATTCAAGTGAGGCACCCGTGGCGGTGCTTTTTCTACTTCTCCAAGTTCGCTGGGAGCCTACAGAACGAAACCTGCAAGCTTCAGCTTTGGAAGCGGTAAACTTAACAAGCGACTGCCACCATTCCAAGCTGAAACTTTGCCAGCTCGCAAGCTTGTTTGACGAGGCTCTTGCCCTGAACCCCAAACTCTTAACTTTAAATCCGAAAATCAAACCCAAACCTTATAAACCTTAAGCCCTAAAACCCTCGACTCGCCGAGTAAAAGGAGTGCATGCAATGAAGAAATGCTCCGTGCCCTCGGCTTGCCAGCGGCAAGCTCACTGAGAGAAGGTTTCGGAATGGCCTGATGTAAGCCCTATACCCTAAACCCTAAACGTAAAGTTTTGAGATGCCAACTTCCGGAAGCGTTGCTCGCTATACAAATGGACAATACCACCAGGTCTGTCTGAATAGAACCATGAGATGCGGGAAAATACGTTACAGTCATTTCTCGGCCCAACAGGAACCCCGAAAGCAACAAGGACACGAACCTAAAGCTGCTCAGGATGCCTGGCAACGCAAACGTGTTCGTCGTGAGCGCGCGTTTTTTTTTCCGTCGCCATCGGACATCGACCAATATGCGAACAAACGGTCGCCAGCGGAAACGGCGCGAACACCAACACGAGGAGAGGAGCCAAGCCGAGCATGCGCAAAACAGCTGCGCTGGCCAGCGGTGAAGGTCCGCACCCGGCAGGCGCAAGCAACAAGCGCAGCAGTTTGGCTTCCGACAGCTATATAGCCGGCTAGCAAAACGTGGCGATGCAGCCGCGCATGGCGAAAACACGGAAAACACGCAAAGACCCGAGCGCCGTCGTCCATACCCGACATACACTGCGGCGCAACGTCGCCTGCTTTTAACGCCGCGTCGACAGCACGTCGGTCCACGCCGCGTTCTCCTCCGAGAGCGTCGTCTGCGCGCGCGCACCAGCGTCCCACGTCGCCATTCTCCCTCGCACCGCGTTACAAGACCACGCTTTGCTACGATGCCGCGCGCAAAGCCCCGCGTCACGTCGCCTGCATCACGTTTGTAAACGCCCTCGCGGCCACTTTCGTCGCCAATCTGCGCTTGAGGCGTCCTCGCGCCGCGAGTCATTCGTTCTGCAACGCCAAGACCAATGGATGTTGTCGCGCAAAATTAAGAACCTGTTGCATAAGGCCCCGCCGTCGTCGCCAGCGGAAACTGCGGCAACACCAACAAAAGGATCGAGAGGAGCCAAGCCAAGCATGCGCAAAACAGCTGCCCTGGCCAGCGCTAAAGCTGCGGACCCGGCACACGTAAGCAACCATGCAGCGGGGACAGTTCGGCTTCCGCCAGCTTGGCTGCTTGCAAAACGTGGCGGCGCAGCTGCGCATTGCGACAAGACGGAAAACACGCAAGCACCTCACCTCCGTCGTCCGTCTGTCACACGCCGTGCTGCAACGTCGCCTGCTGCGGAATGCCCCGCGCAAAGGAATCCGATGCGCGCGACCCCACCATGACCGCCAGCGGACACTGCATGCGCCAACACAAACACAAAGAGAGGAGACGAGCAGGGAATGCGCAAAACGGCCGCCCTGGCAAGCGCTAAAGCTGCGGACCCGGCAAAACTGTAAGCAGCCAGCTCGGGCAGTTTGTCTTCCGACTTCCGACAGCTTGGCTGCTTGCAAAACGTGGCGATGCAGCCGCGCGCGTCGAAAACACGGCAACACACACCTGACGGCCATCGTCTACCTGTCATATAGGGGATGACGCAACGTCGCGTGCCGTGAACACTCCGTCGACCAACGCAAAAGGATGTGCCCCGTCACTGCTGACTAAGAAACGAGGCGCGACGCTGCGCGCGCGCAAACAAGACCTCATCCATCAGCGCGAGCTCGCGCGATGAGCCACAAGCGACTTGCGGCCGGCTGGACGTTCTCAAGACAAGACGCGCCGTCGCCGCTCGTTGTGTGCCCTGGCATCCTGGCAGCCCCTGAACAAAGGCTAGACCGTCAGCCCCGAAAACTCGAAAGCTTCGAAACCAGATAGCAAGACCCTAGCACCTTAAACCCTAAAGCCTAGAATACAGATAACAGCACCCTGAAAAGGCACCCCCTAATATCGGGAAACCCCGAAGTCTCTCGGGAAACCCCGAAGTCTCTGACTCCCAAGCGACGCGTCCTCAACCTCAGGCCCTACGCTACAAGTAGAGCTCAATTTCTCTTTGCGGAACGCAAGCCTTTGATGAAAGACTCCTTCACTCTAAAACCTTGAAGCTTTGCACCTTTGGCTTTGTAATTGGAAGGTCAATGGGTCTTAGCAAGTCTACTTACAACCTCCCTAAACTCTAAACCCTAAACCCCATATATATAATGTATAGCCTTGAAACCAGCAGGCCGCGCCCGTAAACCCCATAACCCTAGAAGCTAAATGCCAGATAACAACACCCTAGACCCTTAAGCGCTGATGGGTCTACAGGCTTGGGGTTCATGCTTGTAATCTGAAATTTGGGTCGCAGGGCTTTATGAATCGCAGGACCACTCAAGAAGCGGAGCATTCGTGAATGCCCTTGGCAGGCGGAAACAGCTGCAGGCAGACTACTCGGGTTATGGTTTAGGGCTTAGGGCTTAAGACTTATCTTCACCGTATCTGCCTGCGTCGCGCGTGAAACATCGGAAGCAATGCACAGCAAAAAACCCGAGTCCGAATGCTTCTGTGAGGCAGCAGAAGTTGCGGAAACACATCTTCTTGCGCAATACTGGTAACTTACCCAAAGTGAGCACCGAAGATGTATGTCCAAACCACCAACTTTGCAACAAAGTAAGGGAAACCTTTGAAACAACCTGGAACAAACTCGGCTTGGATGGTCCCGACAGCTTCGAAACTGCAAGAAGCTATAGGCTGACAGGAAATTGTCTGCCTTGCTGAATCAGCCCGACATGCAAGATGAAATGTCCAGCTGCTTGCGCTGTCTGTCTCTGAAAATGATAGCAGATAGCACTTGGGGAACAGGAAGTATGGGAACAATGAATGCATGAAACCATGCAACCAGCGTGAACACACACGTCTAAGATGTTATGTTTGAGTCAAAGCACCCGTCTTGTCTCAGTTCTACAAAGCTCCTGGTTTAGAGCTCCAGGCTTACGGTTGAAGGCACTACCCAAAACCAAAAGACTGCCAATCGGCCGCATTTCCGTCTCAGTCCGGCCATCACCACGTCAACCAGGCACCAGCCTTACTTCGACATGCTGAATTTAACTTGAGATGTGTACGGTTGTAGTTACTAAACCTGCTGCTAAGCAAACACAATTCCAACAGCATGCGGGAAAGCATCGTTGACCGCGCCTAAAACTGCATAGCCCAAAAATTAAGGGATGGTTCTAGACAAGCTTGATGATGGACAATCTTAAGCCATATCAAGCAGATCTTAGCCGAAAACGTTAGCAAGCACAAAGCAGCGGTTTGGAGCTTTGTCTGCCAGCCACTTGCATGTGCAAAATCGCCTCACTTGCCTTTGATTCCCATCCCACGTTGCCCCTCAAGCTTCCGAAACCGGTCTGCGGAAAAGATCGCTTCGTTTAGAAACCATGCCAAATAGGGTTGATAAGGGTTTAGTGGTTAGCTTCAGGGTTCATTTCAGAAAACAAAACTAGCTCAACAACATGAGATCGCAGACCCTAACTTGAATCGTTCGCTACTCGTATCATTCAGGCCAGTAGCTGCGCAAACGCAGGGAACCGCATCACCACATGACCACGCCTGCAGCACAAGCTCCCACAACTAGGATTCACTGCCGTTCTCGAGATAGCAGCTCTAAACTTGGTGCGGTCACCGCAACAACCTTCAAAGTGGCCTGATCTACTACAACCTCAAGCATTTTCGGAAAGCTCGCATCCCCTAGCGCGGGTATGCCGGACCAAACTCATGCTTTTGTGGCTTTGAACGTTTGAAGGAAGGTATCTTGCAACGTCTTGCTGACAAACAAATCGGCCTGGAGAGGCACGTGAGGGCCGAGGACCCTGCCAAGGAGCCAACAGGGCCGCGGCAATGCAGGTCAGCGCACTCGCGGAAAAATTAACATGCCGCAAGCAACCCCCCTTGTGGGACTACTGTCTTATTAAGCAGTCTATTTTTGGGCCGTCCCGCCCCCCCCTCCCTTCATCTGAAGATGAGAGACGACAATACATGCAGCTGAATCCCAGGTCTCTGCAGAAAAAGTTTGGAAGTCTTCGATTGGCCAAGCAAGTTGGTTCCATGGAGCACCCGGTACC
>CAJNIZ010005964.1:6242-18422 GCA_905231905.1 Symbiodinium pilosum | reverse complement strand
AAGCACGGAGGAATCCGCAAAGGAACCCAGGAAGGATCCTCAGTTCTAGGGGATATGTAGGGATAAGGGAAAAGAAAATGGAAACCCTAGGTCCCTTTAAAGGGATATAAAGGGATTATATAGGGCCCCGCACGGTTTAGGGTTTAGGGTTTAGGGAATACAGGGATTATATAGGGATTATATAGGGCTACTGGAAAAGAAAATGGAAACTACTATGTAGGGTTTAGGGTTTGGGGTTTCAGGGTTTGGGGTTTAGGGTTCAGGGTTAAAGGATCAGGTGTCAAGGTTCGTTTATTGGGAGTCACCTATGTAGGGGGGAAGGCATAGGGAGAAGGACTTAGGGTTAGCAGATATGGTAATTTCCATACACAGGGGAACCCCAATTCCGACCCCAAAATACCGTAATCCCTATCATAGGGACGCCAAAGAGCTGTACCCCCCCCCATATTGAGGCATAGGGCTAAGGATTCAATAAGCGGTTGAAATTCATATACAGGGCGGGCGTTTACGCTTCGAGACGTTTTCTATGTTTAGAAAAACCCTGACCCAGACTTGCAATTGAGGATGCCTCTCCACAGATTTCAACCCTGTGAGGTCTTCTTAAGTCCTATATGTACTATAGTCTATGCTCCTTAAAAGGGGGTTGTATAGGGATTATATAAAGGGGGCATCGGGCATTATAGGGGCTTAAGGGGGATACTAGGAGTTTAGATTGTGGTTCATGTAGTCTTTATTGGTTGCTTAGACCCTGCACCTGTACCCCTGCGCCTGTGGGGTGGGTGGCATTGCAATCGAATAGCAATGGTGAAGTGCTAGCCCTCAAGCCTACGAAGGGCTTCCCTACCTCTACTTACGAGCCATACCCGTAAATCCCCGAACTACAACGCATCGGACCTATAGCCATACCCATCCCAAAAGGATCCCCTTCCAAACCCCATTCCTAAACCCAAAATCTCAAGCCCTGAATCCTTGAACCCTGAATTCTTAATCCCAAAGCCCAAGTCCCTAAATCCTAAACTCTAAATCCCAAACACTACGGAGTGGCAGGCATGCTTCTCCGAGAAGAAGAAGTCCAGGATTCCTTTCCTTGAATTTAGGTTTTTCAGGTGTAGGGCTAGCTTGGGGTTTAGGGCTTTCTTGCATCCCATAGTGAGATCTCAAAACTTCGCCCCAGAGCCCAAACTTTTACACAGAAAGCCCATCATAGTGAGTTTACGTTTGCCGGTTTAGGGTCTTAGGGTAGTGTTACAAGCCTTAGAGTAGAGAGGAACAGTTCAGTTTGAGGTATCGAGAGAGCTCATGGGGACCTGTGTAGTTTGCCTTAGGAGGTGAACCCAATGTACACATCAAAATATATCAAAAAAAGGTGCATAGGGTTTAGGGTTTAGGCTTAAACTTGTTGGAGGCCTTCATTGAGCATATGGTGCTCAGGGCTTAGGCTTCTCTGTTTTCACTTGGGCTCCTTGGAGTAGTGTCATATTGGGGGATTTAAGATTTGGGTGTATAGTACAGACGAAGGAGAACATGCATATCCTGCAAGCACACCTGCATGCATAGGGTTTAGGGTTTCGGGTAAAGGGGGTTCCGTATTTTTTGGAAGTGGGATTTACCCTAACTTGGCACATGGGGTTCGTTGGGATGTGCTTGAATTAATTTGGGGGGTTTTCAATACGTGAGCCATAGTCCAAATTCTTCAAAGGGGGTTATATAAAGTTATATAGGGGATTATATAAGGGAGTACTATACGGGGTATTAAGGGGGGTACTAGGAGTTTGGATTATAGTTCATGTGAGGAAGTTTCTGAGAAACTTGTACGCTAACTAACCGTCTGAGACCGTCTCTGCAAAATGGGCCCAGGCCATGACATGCACAAAGTGTTGCACGGACACCAGGGTTTGGGGCTCAAGCGTTTAAAGGCTGAGAGGGTGGGATTGAGGTTTGGTGTTCAGGTATGTGCTTCTTAGGCTATTTAACAAAGGTGTTTCTCACCCTTCTGAGTTGATTCTGGAAGCATTGTTTGTGTTGCAGTGACGGCCTTACCTTAGCACAGACATTTCCCAAAGAAATTGCTGAACGAGCTTTGGAAACCTGGCGCCGCATATACCCAGCTTTCATACTGATACGGATGATGCGACAGGTCCTGCATGGCCTTCGTATGCTAAAGTACAGGTATTCCAAAGCTGTAACGTAGTTTGGGTCATGCAGGACGTCTAGTATCAGTAGTAGCATCCAGTGCGCGTGCTGCAACCTTGCATCACCCCGTATACTTAATACCCCCGCATTTACAGTACATCTTGGATGTAACCCCAATCCATAAATCTAAACACTAAACCCCAACCCCTAGACTCTAAACCTAAACTCTAAACCGTCCCTTGTATCACAAGTGTTGCTAGCCGACACTATGGTCTTCAGGCAGATCCTTCTGGCAGCCCAGCACGCAGTTTAGGCTTTATGGGTTAAGGTTTAGGTTCAGTATTCCATGGCGCCTCCCTACTCCTAAGGCGTATAGCCCAGTGTAGGTACTATTTAAAGACTTTGGGGCCCAATGTAGGTATCATCTACAAACAGATGCCCATAGTTCCCATTGCATGTTCGATGTTCTTTCCATTTGATTCTCCGCTATTGGGGTACTATAGTCCTAGCCGCCATGGGCTAAGTTCCCTATTAGGATCCTATTAAGGGTAGATTAAGGTACCCTTAAGGTCTAATAGCCCTAAACCCTAAACCCTAGACCCTAAACCCTAAACCCTAAGTCTAATAGCCCATAGTGGTAGGGCTGAGAACTCGGCTGAATTGTTTGCAGGTTTGGCGTCTATGGTGGCCAAGGTTGTTGGGGGACTAGGATGAACGCTTAGGTACCTATAATAGGAGCATAAAGGAACCCCAAAGGGTAGGGTTTAGGGTTTAGGGTCTGAGGTCCAAGCTAAGTTTCCAGGAATTGTTGGGGGATTAGGAAACCCTCAACCTTGGACCCTAAACGGGACGAACGTTGAGGTGTCGACCTGCATCGGCAAGGCAAACAGATTGATTCAAAATCTGCAAAGAACTTCAACTAAAACCCAACCCAAAGCCCCAAACCGCGAACCCAGAACTCTCGGGGCTCAAGGCAAGCAACTTCATTGAAGTTGAAACAACCTTTTATCAGATGTCCCTGCGTGCATGTAGCACATGTTCCCGTATAATCCTATATACTTGTGTTACGGATAACAACAAAGTTCCGTAGCACATGGGAATTTTCCAGCAAAGAGAACCCGATATGTTCCTTAATGCAAAAATCACTCTTCCGTTGTAATCCGCATATATCCCTTGGATTCTCAGGATACCCACCTTTGAGAGACTCCCATAGTGTAGGGCCGCTAGTTTTAAAGCGTTTTATGGGGATAATGTTAGCAACTATGCAGGGTTCTACAGTCCCAGACCCCCTAAAGGATCCACAGAAGGGAACTGCAGCTGAGAGCCATGCCGACAATTTCCGAGACCTTGGCGTCAGAAATATCAACCCTGAGACAGGCCCGGAGAACCTAAAAACACAGCCCTAACCCTAAGGCTCTAAGGACTCATAATATGAGGCTTTTAGGCCCAAAGACCATACTATACTAGACCTTTGGACTATTTGGAGCCTTAGGGTAAGGGTCCATGTACCTAATAAAAAGGTAAGGACAGGTTTCAGGTAAGTATAACGACAGTAACTTTCAATTAGGGTTTACCTAAACTCCTGTACCCTAACCCCCTTTTTTATGATACCTAACTTCATGTCTAGTGTTTCTACATACAAACTTTGGGTCCCCTACAAAAAGGTAGGGTATAGAGGCCTAAGTAGGGCTCAGGTCCCCTTAGGGTTTAGAGTTTAGGGTTTGGGGAATAGAGTTTTAGGGTTTAGAGTTTTAGTGTTTAGGGCGGGTTTAAAGTTTTAGCCTTAGAGCCCTAGGGTCTGGGGTTTAGAGTTTAGGGCTCAGGTCCGTGAAGCGAAGGTGTTGAGGATAGACAGGTAGGGCTTAAGGGCTCTCTGGAAAGCCTACATACCGAAAACAGCGTAATGGTTCTTCATAGGGAACAAGGAAATAGAGTATTCTGGGGGTAGTATAGGCAATGTATTCCGATATTCTCTACTAAGAACCAGTAAGATAAGGTCCAAAATACACCAAAGTGGCAGGAACTTGGGGGGAGAGATGGTATTTGGGGGTGACAGGTAGACGGCTTATGGCTTTGGGTAGAGCCTGAAAGCCTAAGCAGGATTTGAAGTCTTAGGGTTTGGTGGAGTATCTAGGGCTTAGGACTTAGGGTAATGTATGTCCCTTCTTCACTGAGACACAAGAAATCCTCAACCCGAAGCACAGCATCACTCCAGCGGCAACGTCACCCAGCGGCGACTCTGAGTACGCGTGAACAGTAAAGCAAGGGTCAAGCAGGAATATCCGGCGCTCGCACAACGCCAGCTGGCTTGCCCGAAAGTGAATTTGAAGGTCGTCTGGGTGGCACGGGTAAGAGATATAGGCCCGCTCTCCCCCTGGGCGACGTGAAACGCTGAGTGGTGGGCCACGTAGACGCCCCGTATCCCGACACCTCCCGCGCATCGCGGGCCTGAGTTCCCTATAGGCGCTCTGCGCGCATGGCCCACTTGTTCACGGAAATCCTAAGCGCTTAAATGACACTCATGATGGACTCTTTTGCTTGTGCTTTTGCAGTGGGATCAAACACCACCCTAAACCCTAGCTTACTTTCGACCACTTTGGGATAGAGTGCAGGTAGGGTTTAGGGCTTAGGGTTTAGGGTTCAGAGTTTAGGGTCTAGGGCCTAGGGTTTAAGGTTAGGAAGGGCATGAAGATGATTATGTTTAAAGTGTTGAACGGCTGCTTTGCGGTAGCAATGTGAGTTACAAACTTTCCTGTCAAGTCTCAAATATTTACCCAAACCCTTGACCACAATTCTCACCAAAAACAAGCCCCCAATCATTTGGTACACGGGCCCTTGGGGAGTTGATTCTGTGCAGAGTTGGATGGCATCTCATCCACCACCGGCGCAGAGATGCGAAACACCCCAACGATAACATTGGCAGCTAATCTCAAAAAAAAACGAATCCTCTATATATATATATATATATGTACGCACGCCCTACCTATACCCCGCCCCTGAAAGTAGAATGCAAGCCCCTGTATAGTACATGCATATGCATGTCTACATATATATATATATACATATACCAGTATCTATATAGATTTTATGAAGCCAAAGATCGTTAGACGATCATGGACAACTGAGTGCATCACAACGGAAACCATACAGACCCTAATTTCCCAGGAGAAATACACCCTTAACCTTTATAACACGCAGACCTAAACGTTTCGAGATTAGGATTTAGAGGTCAGGATTTACGGATTACACTTAGGCTTCAGGGATGAGGGGTGAGGTTTGCGCAATAAAGCTTCTGGGACAATGATAAAGGCTGTTCTGGGCAAAAGTATGGGTCTGAGAGCTAAGCCCTAAACCTTAAACCCTATGAGGCACCAGGGTGGTCCAAGAAACTCAGGGCAGGGACCCCTACCAAGGTTTGGGGCTGTAGAACAGAGGGTTTAGGGTTTAGGGTCTAGGTTGAGGGATCTTACCCTGGAAATCCCGACCCTGAAGATAATGAATGTATATACCCTTTTCCCTATAAGGCTCAGCTTTAACAAGGAGACCCGAAAATGAAGAGGCAAAAAGGTACTACTGGGGTACCTAGAATGCCGATTTCGATTTCTTGTCCATTCCCAACCCCAAAACTCTACATCCTATACCCTAAACCCGAAACCCTACATGGAGCCCAAGATCACGCCGGGAGCCGGGCTATCTCCCACGAGAACAATTTCAACCCCCCCCGAGCGCGCGAAACGCGCGGATGGGTAGTCGTAAGCGGTGACCTTCAGAGGTTTGAGGTTTAGAGTTTTGGGATTTAGGGTTGGGAATTTAGGGGTTTAGGGGTTGAGGGGATGCATACAAAGATGGGGGATATGTAAAGATAGACAAAGGTATATAGCGTTGAGGGCATAGGTGTAGGCTTTCAGGGCCTAAGGGTCCAAGGACCCACATAAAAGGCTTTTAGGTCCAAAATACCATCAACATACAGTATTCGCAAACTTGGGCCCAATTATTTGGATCCTTGGACCCTTACCCTAAGGGTCCAAGGACCCAAACAATAGGGTTTTAGGCCCCATACTATACTATTCAATGGTATTTGGGCACTAAACCCTATTATTCGGGTCCTTGGACCCTAATATAGTCCCCTTATAACCCCTATATATCCCCCTAGAACCCCTTTAAAGGGACCCCATTATTTGGGTCCTTGGACCCTTAGGGAGGCTTATGGGTTTAATGTTCATTCCCCGTGCATCCTAGGTTTACAGCTTACCTAGGCCTTGGGCATCTTATCTTTTCTGGGATATACTTGAAAAAAGATGTAAGACGACACACACCCCCCCCCCCAAAAAAAAAACCGAAAAAGGAATGGAGGACATCTAATCTACGATCCGGGTACCCCGGGTACCAGGAGTATTTCTGAAAGCCGACTGATGATGGGATAGACCCTAAAGCCTAAATCCTAAACCCTAATCCCTGAACTCTGAACCTTCATCCCTAATATACACCCTAAACCCTAAACAGTAAATCCTACACCCTAAACCCTGAGCCCTACACCGTAAACTCTTAAACCTGCCTCCTGAGAGCCAATCTGGTCTTGAGCAGCCTGTAGCCATGTAGGACAAGTGTTACCCTGAGGGTCCGAATACCCAAATAATGATATACGTCCCTCGAATTTCTACTACAACTATTGCCAAAAAAAACCTAAGTACCTAATCATTGGGTACATGGACCCTTAACTTAGGAAAACTTCGACGAAAAAGGAAAAATCCAAAAACATCGGAAAACTTGCCGCGTGGATGTTTGTGTTTTTTGGGTTTAGGAAGGCCACACGAAACCAACAGCAAAAGTTTAGAGATCTTTTTTTAAAAGGTTTTGGCTGGTTTGGGTCTTGTAAGGTAGGTTTGTGAATATTGGAGATTTTTAGGAAGCTTGGCCAACCTATTGAAGAAACACTCTCCTGAAGAGACACCCTATGGGTCCTTAAGATCAAAGCTGCTTCAAGATTCAGAGTCATCACTGCCGCTTCTGCTGCTGCTGTCTCTGGAAGCCGTCTCCCGGTGCCTCAGGAGCAGCGCAATCCCAGGCTGCGAGAGCCTTGAAGTATCGCCCCAGATAGCGCCACGACGGGCGGCATGCATGGCATGAGGCGACAATATTGCGAAACATACTTTCACGGCTGCATGCCAACTCCCTGTCGCCTGGCCGCCGGCGCCCAAAAAAAGGTCCGGCAAGTTCACCTCAAAAGTAGGTTTGAATAAGGGTGAGGGTTTAGGGCTCATTAGGGCTTAATCCCTGGACCCTAAACCCTAAACTTACCCAAAGGGTCCCAAGTACCCTTATGGGGAATACTTACCCAAACCATAAGGGAAATTACTACTACAGAAACCATACTTTGTACCATATAGGTACTTTGGACCCTTTCGGTTAGGGTCTAGGGTTTAAAGCCTGGAGCCTTGAAACATAGCCAAACAGGCCATGATTCTACTTACTTTGGGGCCCAGGCAGAGTTGGACGCCTACGATTTCCCAAGGTACATACTTTGGGGGTCCAGCCGTCCCCCGGAAAGCCCCTTATAGATAGAGGAGCCTCCGACTAAACTCCTGAACCTCAAAATCTTTACACCGAATTCACCCCGGCCCTGGGCGCACCATCGAGAGCTTCTGACCCTGGGCAAAACGCCGGCGAAGCCCCGACAGTCCAAGCGGGCGGGCCTCATCGGATGTGGGGTTCCAGGAATTCGGTGTCTTTTTTGCACAGGGGTTACACAGGGAACAGAAGCAGGCGGACCTAGACTACACCATAAAATGGGTTCAGTCTCAACGAGAGGGCCACAGGCGCTCCATGCTTCCCTCTTATGGGGGTATATGCGGATATACTGGGATATATATATATATATATATATAGACCTCCAGATAGGGAGAAATGAAGGATGTATAACTGTGCGTGTATATATATATATATACGGATACATGAATTGTTCTTGTAAAGTTTGCAGAAATTTGGGGAGGCTATCCCTGCAATGGAGAGCCACATGGCAAAAAGCAAGGACATCGGACAGAAACCAGTGTTTGGGTGCGTAGGGTTTCAGGGTCCATGCAGTTCAGCGTTTTGGGCTTAGGGTTAGAATAATGCACATGAAAAAGAGAAAGGGAAACCACATGGAATCTGGGGACATGTTTCGGCTATATACCACCATGGGCTATTAGACCCTAAAATTCCCTATTAGGACCCTATTAAGGGTAGATTAAGGTACACTAAAGGTCTAATAGCCCATAGTGGTAGGGATACGGATCTCATATCCCGATAGAAACCGTACCATGATGGAAATGTCCAGCAGGACAAAACCTTCAGAGTCGCTGTCGCTTATCTCTCACTCCCCATCGAGAGACGCCACATGTTGGGGTTTGGGGTTGAAGATCTAGGGCCCGGAGACAGAAAGTTCTACATTCCAAACATGTAATGTAGCGTTTGGGAAAAACCTCGAACCCTAGACCCTCAATCGACCTTGAATCCTCAACCCTAAACCGCCACTGACTCTACATAAGCTCACCCAAAAAGTAAAGCAATGGTCCAAGACCCCTAAAAGCAGCCCAAAAGGCCATTATTCTACATGCTACGGGGCTCCAGGTAGACCCCACACACTGGTGTCGCAACTCTCCGGCGCCTCTCTGCATTAAAACCGCGGGGTTCAAAATGGACCCTAGATAGGAGTGTAAGCAATGGGTTAAGCGGACCCTGCAGCATGTAATAGTGGCTATAATGGACAATAAAGATTATACCAGGGTGCCGTTACATTCCTATTAGGCTACTATTACAGGGTGGGGTGTCCTCCCAAGCAATGGGCCACTTGCTGAGTTGATATCCCGCTATGTTTGCGAGATTGATGACATTCACCTGAGAAAAACACACCCACCCTGTCCAAGATTTAATGTATATGTGTCTAGACCCACTATAGGAGGGCTAGAATTTATAAGGGTCCAAGGACCCAAATACTAGGGCTTTAGGGCCCAAATACCATTAATATTATGGTATTTGGGCCCTCAAACCCTAGTATTTGGGTCCTTGGACCCTTAAGGATAGATAATCTTCTTTTGGGGCGGAGCCGAAGGAAGTATTGGGGGGAAGGGCTGAAACCAACCTAAACCCTAAACCCTCAACCCCCAAACCTTATACCCTCAACCCTAAACCCTCAACCCTACACCCTAAACCCCATTTCTTGCATCTGGGCTCGCACACAAACCCTAAACCCTCAATCCTCAACCCGAAATCCTCAACCCTAAATCCCTAATAGTTGAAGGAATCGTCATTCACCCACTCCCCGGGGCCACTGCAGGAGCAGAGGCTGTGTCCTGGCTGTCTCCTGGGTATGGATTTAGGGTTCAGGGTTTAGGGTTCAGGTTTTAGGGTTTAGGGTTTTAGGATTTAGGAGTTTAGGGTTTAGGCGTTAGGGGTTTAGGGTTTAGGGGTTCAGGGTTTAAGGTTTAGGGGTTTAGGGCTGGGTATGGATTTGGGGTTTAGGGTTTGGGGCGTCTTGCTGCACCGCGGCGGGAGGCAACATGCAGAAATGGCGCCCCAAGACACACAGGGTTGTGGGGGGCGGGGGGGCGGCATATCTGGCGACGGCACATCTCTCGTGCCCAACAAACCAGGAGTTGGCGTCGGTTTGTTCTTCCCACCCCCTGCTTGCGCAGGCATCCGCCCAACTTTGATTCCTGTCTGGTTTCGAGCTGACGCCCTAAATTCTCACTTTTCTTTAAACTCTTGAATGAAACAATGGGCCTGCCGCGAGGGGCTTCCGAGGGCTTCCGAAGGCCTCAAGGGCCTCTGAGGGCCTCCAAGCACTTCTGGGGCCTCCGAAACCCTTCGAGCCTCCCAGCGCACCTGGAGGTGCAGCTCACGCTCTACAAAGTCTCTAGGCTTGCATAGTAGCTCCAAGCGATGGTGTGAATAGCTGCAGGATATAGTTCTGGCTCCAGGCACCCTAGAAAAGGGTGGGTACGGCCTAAGCAAGCCTGGGTGGGGATTTAGGGCTTAGGGTTCAGGGCTTAGCGTTCTTGGGTTTAGGGTCTAGGGTGTGGGGTTTTGGGCTGGCAAAAGTGGGCCCAAACATGGGGTTTAAAGTTCAGGGCTTGCTGGCTTCTTGCCGGGGCATTATTAAAAAGACACCGTCATATTCCACACGGCCTTTGTGTGTGAAAACCCAACAAGTTCAACCTTCACTCATTTGGGGGGATTTGTGGTTTAGAAGGTTCAAACTCAGGTGGGTTTAGGTTTGATTGAGGTGACTTTGGAATTAGATGGAGTTAGTGCGGCTTTGGTTTGGGGATTCATTATATGGGGCTAGGTGCACTGTAAAAGTACCTACACCGCCCTGAGCGATCCTCTGGGAGACATGTAAGCCTAAAGGGGGCTTGATACGGACGCTCCAGGGGGTATCCTCAAACCCTCAACCCTCAACCCTGCAAATCCCATAAATCGTTAACCCCTTCCGCCCAAATCCTATAAACTCTATAAACCCTAAACCCTAGTGGGCTAAGGGATTGCCCTCCCCAAAACCTACTACATATACACATGACGATTGTGAAGCCCCGCTCAGGATTTTACAGGACCGCTTTGATCAAACTTCCATTCATTTAAAGCAAGGATTGGCTCAAGCTCCTTCACTATAGTGTTGTTCGAGGGTTCAAGGCTTTCAACCGTGGGGAATCTTTCATGGGTTCCATATGTGGGCTAAAGTTAACCCCCCAGACCCAAACCTTCCCCCAGAAAACGCATCGTAGGACTAGGAGCTTCAGGGTATTCCTCCTAAGCCCTAAGCCCTAAACCCTATAAACTCTGAACCCTACAGTAATTCCCTATAGTCCTTAAACCCTAAACCCTATAAATCCTCATATAGATTGACTCGCAGTCCTAACCAGGGACAAGGAAACCCCACACTTCCCGAAGCTAAAATGGAAGCCCCAAAGAAGCTATAGCGATTTAGGGTATAGGGTTAGTCCATTTTTTTGTCATAGCTTACTTTAAGAGAACTTATAAGGACCCCCCCCCCAGAAAAGACTTACTCAAAGCCCCTGTTTGAAGTTCCATTCCCCAAATCCCTACTGAGCACGAGGTACTCAGACCAAAACCCTAAACCCTAAACACCTAAACCCGAAACCTGTGAGCCTTTCATCCCCAAAACCCTACATCTAAAACACAGTTTAGAGTTCTAGGGCTTGGGGTTTAGGGTCGTAAATCCTAAGCCCTGATCGCCAAGCCCGGCCTTTGTTCCCCTCCGCCCCAGTGCGCGCGCCGCCTGATCGACCTCGCTACTGGTGATCAGGGCTGATAAGGCTTTAAGGTGTTCAGGGGCCTTGTTGGTTTGCCTATGGGGGTTCAGGGGTTTTGGGGGGTCTTGAGGTTTTAGGGTGTTCGGAGCCTTGAAGAGTTACCTAGACCCTCCAATGCAGTACCTTTTTGGTAGCCTCATGCGTGATCGGGAGGTTTGCTAAGGTCACAATAAAACAGGACCTTCGGCAAGTCCCTCACCAGCGGTATCCTTAGCTAAGGTCCATGGTTGTGTGAGATTTCACAAGCCAGGTGTGACTTGAGAGCTCTGCCAAGGTCAGAACGATAATACCTTTGGCAAGTCCCTCATCAGGGTTAACCTTACCTAAGGTTCAGTATCTCAATGAGCCCCTCGGGGAGCATGACCACGCCGTAGTTCTTGCCAGCCTCGGCACGCTTCAGGATCATCGACACCAAATCGTCCACCATCTGCGTTGGCGCACACGCACGCGTGGTGGCACATTCAGAGATCATCGTGCTCCAAGAGAAATGCACCGCAACGCCAACGCCACCCTAAGGGTCCTAACCAAAAAACCATACCAAACCCAAAAAGGAACTACATTGGAGGTTCCAGGTAGGGGGGGATTTTGGCGGCGGTCTAGGGGTTTGGGGCTGTTGTAGTGGGACCCTTCATGGGGTCTGCGGGCGCGAGGTTCGGGAGCAAGGCGAACCTTGCGCTTCCCATTTCCTAGGACTAGCGTCCAAGTACCTAATCATTTACCCTAAGGGTCCAAGTAC
>CAJNIZ010005963.1:773-18424 GCA_905231905.1 Symbiodinium pilosum | reverse complement strand
TGTGTTGGCTTTTCATTTTCGTATCAATATGTCCTCTATGTTTCATCAGTCATCGTTACTCATCATTTTCCATATCCTTATCATTTGCATCGTGCTTCATCATTTGTCCACCTTTTCTATCACTGTCAGTCTTTTTCACCGTGTCTCATCATTTCCAACAGTTTTCATGAAGCTCCAATCATTTTCAATACTCTCAACATGTTTCTATAGGTTTCATTTCACCATATCGATTTTTCCTCATTTTCCATCGTGTTCATTATGTTCAATGTTTGTTCATCATTCTTCTATAGTTTTTCATATTCATTCATCATCAGTTTTCTTTCATGTTTCATCACTTTCAGCAGTTCCAATATTTTTCATGAGTTTTCATCATTCTTCACAGCTTTTTTTCATTCCAGGGCCCCAGCCGCCTCCAAAAAAAAGAGTTACAAACAAAAGACTACCCCTAATTTTGGGAAACCTCAATCCATGTAAACCTGCACATGGTTGTCGCAAGGTCCTTAGAATCATACCTCTCGTTCTGCAATTAACACTGAACCCCCTCAATGCCCCCTCACCTAAACCGTAAATCCCAGGCATTCCGATCTCGACTTCAACATCTCTTGTCTCCATTGCTTTGCTCTTCAGCCATGGTTGCCTAGCACCATGGCGCCAACATGGTAGTTATTTAGGGTTTAGGGCTAATGGTTTAGGGTTTAGGGCGTTTAGGGTTAACGTTACCGGGTTTAGGCCACAATCTGGAATTTAGTGTTTGGGGCTGACGTTTTTGTGGTTGGGTTTCGGTCACAGTCTGGAAGTCAAGGCTTAGAGTTAACAGGAGTTTTGATGGGAAAGTCATTCGTAATTTCTGAGGCCTGCTACAATGCTACAACCTATGGCTGACAGACTGTCAATGTCAATACGTTTTGTTGAACTCGAGTTTCTGGGAAGAATAGAGTAAAGATTTCAGTTCAGGTGTGACTGTTTACCTGGTTTTAGCATGTTTTAGCTTTCCTCCCGAGAATTAAGCATCAGAACCGATGTCCCCGTGCTAGTCATTTTCCAACGTGGGCGTTGAACCAATGTCTAGAAGCTGTAGCCAGGTAGCCTACCGTGATAGGAATGACAGAAGTGGAGTCCACCGAATCTCCATTAGAATGTACTGATGACATCCTGCTGTAGGCTTTCCTTCGGGTATGCTTTACAGACTTGTTTTTCTGCGTAAGCTTTACAGGCGCCTGTGTTGAGCTTGAGTTGGAACACCCAGGGTTTAGGGTTTAGGGTTTAGAGTTGAGGGTGCGGATGTTGCTGATCAAGAGACGTTGCAGAGAACCTGTAGAGCATTATTGTTACTACGACTGCTCTTGCTATTCGGATTGTTGATGCTACCAAAATTGCTGATGCTCCTGCTTTCATCAATATGGTTTCTATTGCAATCAGTGTTGGACCTGTTTTGTGTCAGGGGTCCCCCCGTTAACAATGGGGCCCTCAGAAATGTAGAAACTTAGGTCCTTCAACACAGCCCTCAAAACCTCCCGCATTTAAAAATGGATGGTCTCAGCCCCAAAACTTACAGGGACCCAGGGCTGTCAGAGTAAGCGGACCTCGAAAGAAAGCGCATTAAAGCGGACCCAGAGGCCTGCTGGACTACCCCCTTTGCCCGCATGATTTCGGCTAGAATTGATACGGCTTCGAAGAAGGGATTTGAATAAACAAAATTTCGGCTTCTGATTCAAGATGTAACAACTATTCTGTTGATGGATGAAATCTTGCACCACCTAGGGGCCCTAAACTGCTGTAATTCCTAGGACTCTGTGGACTTAAGGTGGTGCAAGATTCCCTCCATCAACAGTTTGCATTCTAGCTAAGCTGGGAAAGGACTTTAGAAAGGCTGCCTTTATGAACTCCTTTATAGTAGCCTCAAAACTTGCAGGGGCCCAGGGCTGCCAGATTAGCACGGGCCTCGAAACAATGGGCATTAAAGCGGACCCATAGGCCCGCTGGACTACCCCCTTTGCCCGAATGATTGGGGCTAAGAAGATAAGGTTTTGACTCAGGGGTTTAAATAAAAGTGGTGAGCTGCAGGTTAAGGATTTGGTATCTGGATTCTGGACCTAAAGTTCTGAAGGCTGAGTTGGAAAAGGATATGAAAGGCATGCCTTTTAACATCAAAGAGGAATGAACACCTTCCTATATTTTTTGGGCCCAAAACGCACAACACATTAGAGCGGACCTCGCATCTGAATAAGCAGGCTCCAGAAATAGCGGACCTCAAGGGCAAAACCAGTTCCAACATTATTAACCCCCCACAATACAGCCCATAGTTACCCCATTTATCCTCATTGTTCACCCGCAGGTCTTGCCGGCCCTAAACCCTGAGTGACCGTAGTTTACGATTTAGGGTTTGGGGTTTACTGGACTTGTAAGCCTCCATTTTCTTTGCCATTACTGCTCTTTTTCCCTCTACTTCTATGACTCCTACTCTTGCCCGAAACCCTCAACGCCACACCCTTAAACCCTAAACCTTGAAACCATCCAAAGCCCTTGTACTCTAAGCCCTTCAGCCCCTAAACCCTTGAACCCTTAAACCCTGAACCCTGCAACTTCTCAACCCCCTAAAGCTATGCCTGATACGTATTGCTTTAGTCCAAACTCCTAGTATCCCCCCTAGTAAGCCCAATAATGCTCCCCATATAATCCCCTATATCACCGCCTCTTAGGCCCTGAGCACTAAATCAGATCATCTTAAGCCCAGTTCGTGTCCTTGGAACTCTACACAGTGGAAGTCAAGTGGTACAAAGGAGGCCGCCATGGCTGAGAAGACTAAGGTCCTTAAGCCTCAGGGTTTAGGGTAAGGGCTGAAGGCTGAAGGGTTTTCGGGCTTAAGGCTTACGATTTGGGCGCCGTCACATTTAAGGCACCCACGCAGGGACCATAATTTTGACAAGCTGCCAGATGAGTTTTGAGGGTGTTACTTGAAGGTTTGCTGAGTGTAGATGAGGTGTCCAGCCGGCAAGGTCATGAATAACAACCGGAAGTCACATGAGGTTTGGGGCCTAGGCTTCCGGGCACAGATCCCTTTATTCAAACTCCCATCAGCAAGGCCCGCAGCCACAAACTCAAGAACCTTGAGAGGTTGAAATGCTGGAGCCACACGGCATTCACAAGTCTAAGAACCAGTGGGCTCCCTCAGAGGCTATATAAGGGGTCTCGGGTGTAGCGTAGCTCTCCAAAAAGGCCCCTCAGCCTAACTTGAAACGTTTACCTTGAGCCTTATATTTAAATCCGAAACGTAACCGTCAGTGCGTTGTCGAACTCTAGATATTGCTCAATGACACACGGCAGGGCCCGTACAACAAATAGATATCTCCAAAGTTAGGATCTTCCTATATACCCCCAACGACATAACAACTCGCTTGTGAGACACCCTAAACCCTAAACCCTCCTAAACCCTAGACTCAATTATTGAAAGCCTCCCAATGCATCGCAGGCCAGGCCAAGGAGTTTTTCCTGGCGCTGTTTTCTGGAATTCGGTGCCTTTGCAGGTTTTGGGTTTAGGGACTGGGGCTAGTTGCGGTTTTTCTCGGGAAATTCTAGGATTTGAGGAGGATTGTAGGCGCACCCCTCCAGATGATGCAAGCAAGATTCAGGTGTACGGTCTCACATGGGTTTGACCGCCTAATTAGGGATATCCCAATGTCAAGACGATGGAGGATTGTGGGGGACGTTCTACGGACGCCATGGGTTATTGAGAGGGTGGGGGCAGTTTCCTTTCTCTGCAGGATCAGAGTTTACGATTGGAAGGACTTTGGACTGGTATCTACGGAAATCTAGTAATCCTTCATTGGCTAGAAGCACGAACCCGAAGCACCAAAGACCAAAGATCTATATAACTCTGTATATCGCTTTGATAATCCAACCCTATGCAACCCTAAGTGAAAGATTTTTTTCAAAACCTGGACTGAGTGCTGGGGCCTGCAAATTCCCGGCCCCAGACCCAGAAAAAGGATAAACAGTGGATCAACCTATTTTGGGTCCATATTTGCATCCACTGCTTATGGAAATTACCGTAGATCCTCAAGATTCGAGATGTAATAAGCCGAGGGCTTGGCACTTTGGCGTTTGGGTGACTCCTTGCTAGTGGAATGATGCAGGTCAAAAGACTTATCAATTGGAGAAAGTCCCTAAACCCTGAACCCTAAAACCTGAACCCTAAACCCTAAACCCTAAACCCTATTCAGGCTTTGTGTTCAGGCTCTTGGACTTACCTTGAGTAGCACAGCGTTGCGCACAGAGTTGCAGGGCATCCGCCGTTGGATGCCCAGGCACCCAGAACCGCGGTACTTTGCGGCGTTGATTTCCCTAGGGCTCCAAACAGCCAATGTAGGGATGCATCATTTCGTAGACATGAGGGCTCAATGTAGGTATAATTTCTAGACTTAGAGCCCCAGGGTCTGTATCCCCGGGTCTGTATTCCTCCCCGGGACTGGGAGTCAGATGGGTTAGCACCACGCTTCTTCGAGACTGTTGCTGGCGCTGGGGGGCCTTACGAGGCAAGTCCCTAAATTGGTAAGCCAGTAGGACGGGCTTCCACTTGGTGAGACTTTACAACAACTTTTCCAGTATTTAGCACTTTACAAATTTTGAGATTTCTCTAAGAGAGCGACAGATGCAACTTCTATCGGGTGATTAAAGATCAACTTAGTCCACTTAGCATCTGAAGTACTTGTGACATGCGTGTGACTCAACTTCAGGACCGGTAGTATGGGACCAGCCCTTGCCCTACTGAAAGGCATGCCACTAAACCGTAAACCCCAAACCATAACACCCTAAACCCTAAACATCTAAAGTCCCAGACTCAAAAGCTGGGTCTTGGGTGGGCCCCACAGCCCGATGTAGATATAGTATACCACTTAAATTGCGCAAGAGCCCGATGTAAGCATCATCTATAGACAGCCCCAGGGATGGGTTGGATGCGCTTTGTGCACTTCTGTCAAATATTTGGAGTCTACAGTAGCTCAGGCGGCTTGCAAAGTGGAAAAGCTTCTGAAGAAACGCTTTACATAATCACAAATCCTGTCTTCTAATAATGAATCCCCAACATGCAGATTCCCAATGTCGTAAGAGAATATCAACAATAGCGCGAGCATTCATTGAACATCAGGGGGAGCGGATTAAGAGAGCCCCAAGAATCCGCTCATCAATCTGCAGGACCCAGCCGTCATCGATATCTTTAACTCGCTGATCCCTAAGTTTCATGAGCCCCGAGCTCGATCAGGGGATGCGTTGATGGGGAAAACTCAGGCCCACAACGGGAGTTTACAGTTAGATCCCCTAGAACCCTACAGTTATGTTGCAAGGGTTAACAAGGCTGATAGAGATCCATGTTTTTTGATTTTTCGAGGGTTCTAGGAAGCTCCATGCCATGCTCAGGTATTATGACATTGCGTCCGCTCTGGCTGCTTGTCTGGACACAGTCTACAAAAAGCAAGCAATGTACCCATAAGCAAGACTTAGGCACCTCGCAGTACCTGATGTTATTACCTTTTTTTGCGGTGGAAGGTTACATACTCTAGGTAGGGTTCATGGTTTCATGAACCTATGTTGGTTCTTGCTGCTGTCGACAGCGGTGGTGTATTGAAGCTTCATAGGCTGCAGCATAGTGAGGATGACCATGTGCTGCGGCTTTCACGGTGGGGGTTCAAGGTGCAGCTTTCTTCTTGTATTTTGCAAAAGGTAGAAAGGATACTACCTAAACCCCAAACCTTTACATGTTGCCATTGTCCGCGAAAGATCCGAGAGCAGCGGTCAAGGTCTGCATCTTGACGCACGCCTGGCTCCAGTGCCTTGAATGTGGAAAGCCCTCCAACGCTGCGAAGCTTGCTGGTGGTGAGTAGGGGGTGAGGGAATATAAGCCCTATATGACCCATATACGATATAGTCCCTTATTCCCTACGAACCATCAAAAGGAAGATTTGCCTGCGCAATACTAAGGGTGTCTTATTTTTTGCGAATTAGATCATTAGATCTTGTCAGCAAGCAGGCAAAATAGCCAACAATTCCATGTAACAAAGCGTCACCGTGATGAAAGAAACGGCCGTGTCTGTCAGTTCAGCTAGAAGAAGTTTCGGTTGTTCTAGGTTTGATCTTGCCCGCACCACCACTTCCATCACCAGCAGCACGCTGCGTCTCCTAGTTTCCCCTTTGTCCTTCTCTTCTGCTGCTCTGCTGCGCGCTCGCTCCTGTCTCCTGCCTATTCCGACAGCAAGCCATGGAAATATGCATCGGGAAGATTGTGGTGTGCTTGCAGCCAGGGCCGAAAGATGGACGTTTAAAGCAGGACAATGATTATGGTGTGATGATAGCTGTAAGATGTTACTGTGCATTCGCTGGGAGCTGTGCCTGCAACCCAAACAGATGCGTAGGGCACCTGCCTGGTGAATCAGGGAATGGTCCCTTGAGAAGTTCCAATATAATCCCAGAGATTAGCCCATAGAACTCGTTTTCCTATTTCTCCTCCATTCCTTACTAAGCCTTAGTAAGCGCTAATTAGAGCCACAGCGCACTTGAGGCAAGCCTTGGAGAACCGCGTGTCGAAGATCATGGAGACCACTGGCCTGAACCTCGCCGGTACCATCTCCTTGGCACGCGAGGTACTTTGGAAGTGTAGATAGTTAGTTGGGGGTTTCCTAAAATTAAGGGTCCCTGTTTGGAGGTCCCCATAATTACGATTATTGTACTTGAGGGTCAATATTGGGGTCCTCCTACTTAGGGATACTACCAAATAATTACTGATGCTATGGTCCTAGGTTCCTTGTACGTAATGAATTCTGGTATAGACTATCTCAAATGGATCTCAACCTGGCCTTGGTAATCATGTGGCCCCCTACAGTACGGTTTTTGTAGTTGGGTTCCTCCGGAATAGTACTGTTGAGCTTCGATGGCACTGCAACCGGGCCGTGAAGATTGCCGATTTCAGCTTCGTGAGGCTTTGCTCTCAGTCTTTCATCACACTACACTATACTATAATATATTCTAGTATACTATAAGAGACTATCATATACTATAGTTTTCATTTTAGGGTCCAAGCAAGCTTTCTTAGCACTGGTTGCGGAATGACGCATCACATAAGCCCCAGCCACTAGGCGTTTCGCCCAGATTAGCTTCCCAACCCGGTTGCTGCAAACCCTCTCCCGTTTATAGCCTGAAGGCTAGACTCTCACCCTTTGAACAACCGTGCTCTCAAGTTGGGACCTATAGTATTGAAAGATTTGAGAGGCAAACTCCCACCCCCGGTGTAAGCTTAGGAGAACCGAAGCAGCCGCTTCAGAATCCATGCTGGCCACTTTTTGCGACTTGCTCGTTTCAGTGCCTGTATGGTTTGATTTCAAAAAAGCAGTACCCTAAATTGCGTGGGGCCCAGAACTGCAGCCTACCCTCTGCGTGGCTTCATGTAGCCTCCTTCGACTACAAGTAGCCCATCCGGGTAATCGCATTTCAGCCAAGGCCTCTTTTAGCATTACTATTGTTAATGTCATTACTGCCATTAATGCTATTACTACTTACTATATTATCACTGTAATTATTATTACTACTCTTTTCAAAAATGGTATTTGTTACGGATAGGTTATGCTACAAATATTCCAGGGAAATGAGCGGATAGCACTTCGAATTTTTCAGCATTCTACATTCCTAAAACCCCTTGTATAATCCTCGTTTGGATTTTGTGTTCAAAGCCATTTTCCAGCTTCTACATTCGACATGGGCTCCGAGGGAATGCTTACTAAACCCTAAACACTAAATTCGAAAGCCTAATCCCCAATTCCTGAAACCTAAACCTTAGCGCTGCAAATCTCAAATGTAAAGCTCTCCGGCAGGTGGCCAGCATGATTTCGTGCGCATAAAAATCATGCTTGGACAAGGGGCCTCAACGTAGAGTTGCCCTACCAACTAAGGCTCCTTGATCTACGCTCTGTTAGCACTCCTCAATTCCCCCTACGTAACCCTGTGAAGGTAGGGGAGCCCACGATCTAAACATCCGTAAGGCGCCAACCCTACACGCTAGCTTCTATCAGCTGGGAAAATTTGTAACGACCTCACCTAGAATTTTGTAAAGAAGAAAGCCCTAATTCGGCTGATTTTCAGGTTCTGAGATTATTGTATCAATGGCCAGTTCAAGCCCGACTTGATGGGTCGGGTGGTAATGGAGGAATGGAGAAGAAAGTGGAAACTACTACCTTAGTTAGACTGTAGGATTTAGGGTTCAGCGTCTGTTTTCGCACTCCGGGTAGTTTAGCTACTTCTGATGCTGCTAGTATGCTATAAGTAGCTTGTTGAGATGGTCCGCACTTTCCATGCTTGTACACTCGGTTGATGGCTGTTGCCTCTCAAGTTACTAGAGGAAAAGAGCTTGACTTACCTGTTCGTTCCTTGCCCTACAGTGCTGGTTCCCGTAACTACAGGGTCCAAGGCATTGGCATAAGTATAACCTCAATGATCCCCACTACTAACCTATCACTAAGTCCCGCTGAGCCTCCAAGCGTACCTGACGACCTAAGCCCTAAACTCTAAACCCCCTGAACCCCTTAAACCCCTTAAACCCTAAACCTGACCCAGCCTTCCAGGTGACGCCCACTGTTTCCTGGATGCAGACCTCTGTTTCGAGCGCGATGAGCGCTCCATCGCTTCGCCTCTTGGACCCATGTGGGAGTTCTCAGAAGTTAGGGTAGGGTTTAATGTTAACATGGCAAAAAAGAGTCCAACCCCCCCCCCTCCCCTCCGGGGCAGCAGATCGTGTTTTGCGTTTTTGGTCTACGGCGAGGGGGGTCGCAATAGAACACAGAGGAGTTGGGGCAGGACCAGGTAGTGCAGCTCGTAGTACTAGTAGTACAAGTAGAAAGGTATCTATTAGAATCGAGATATTTTCGGGCGAACAATATCATTATTGCCACCCCTTATTGTTGCCGATGGACCTTGTTTAGGCCTTTTCGCGCTCCGAGCTTGTTAGACAGCAAACGCTATCTTCCGGGATTTTTCCGGCTGCTGGCTCGGCAACAATATATTATAATTTTCATCCTCTTTTTAATGATATGTTAACATTAGGGGTTAGGGTTGAGAGCGATTGCCCATAACCAGAATTATGGATTACTGTGGGGTTTGTATTTGAGCTCCCCGCTTGTGGAAACTACCATGTAATTCTGCGAATATATGGAATGGAAAGCCAAAATACACAAAATCATGGGCTACTTGACCCTAAGCCCTGAACCCCTAAACTCCAAACCCAAAATTGAAGTGTACCCGCCTTCAAGGTAGAGTTTGGAAAGTTGGCGATGATATGAGCTATAGTCCGAATTCCTTAAAGGAGTTACCAAAAGGGGTTATACTGGGGTTGACCTGATGAATACCGCAGATCTGCTTGCATTCGCTGGTGCACGGGCTGGGTGGCTGTGATTTGGGCGTTTCTTTTTTTGGCATTCTACCAATGCCATGCGCATGCGTAGAGATTCCAATTTCGTTTTATGACTTGAGGATTCAGAGGTTTGGTCCAACCGTGTTGCTTTCTTGGTACGAAGGTTGGGAACAAGGGTGCTTTTTGGCCTCATGTGCGCATCTATATGTCCTGCATATCAACCACAAGAAAATGACGATGACGTCGTCTTCTTATAGGGAAGTCATAGCTTGAGAGACGCCCCCCAAAGTGTTCCAAACTTGTCTTGCAGATGGGTCCTTGACTGAGAGCCTGAACTCTACATCCTGTTCCTGCCCAAGCTTCAGAGGATTTGCAGATCTAAAGTTGGGGGTGCAGATCCAATTTCTGAGACGTGCACAGGGTCCTCCACTCAGCATTTGCTGAGTTGCATATAGTGGAGGCTTGAAACTGAAGTCCATACTTTGGGCCCATGCTCTACTGCGAAGAACGGAATTTCTAAGATTACAGCTCACACTGCTTGCATCAGATGGGTTCAAGTCCTAAAAGGGCTGAACAGTTTCCAGCATCATCCTGCTAGATTCCTTGTATATGTATGTCAAAGGGTATTTGCACGAGCACGGCACCAGTCCGGGCAGGGCAGTAGCAAGGGGTTTGGGGGGGGAGGGTGTTGCTTCTTTGAGCCACATACCCTCAAGGTCCCTATGTCATCCCTAACTAAACCCTCGACATCCTATGGGATCCCTATAAACCTCTTTAAAGGAACGACCCCTAAACCTTAGATAGCCCCAAGGATGCTCTTCCGATCCGGGAAGAATGCTGGAACAAAGCGACTTGGGCTTATAGTTATAGGATTTGGAGGATTTAGGGAAGCCACTTGGGAAGTTCAAAGGTTTCAGGCTTTATTGTATGAAGGGAATTTGGGTAAGCCCCCACTATAGAAACCCAGCTTCGATTTAGTTATCCATGTTCTTTTCCATTTGATTCTCCATGATTGGGGCAATGTCTTGAATCTCTACATATCCCTAACCCCATCCCGGAAAATTAGGAGCTCGGGCCATTTGCCTATACCGCTCGTGACATTAAATCAATGGCTGGAGAGGTGCATTGTGGCTGTTATTCTTGAGCGTTTGGGACGCGACATCGGGATTTTGACCCATTTCTGGTGCTGAATACATTTTTGCTGTTGGCGCTGGCGCGGTCGTTTACTTTTCGTATGCAGGTTACAACCTGAGGTGGGGTGAGATTTGGCCTTCAGTTTTACATCAGGCACAGCAGCTCTGTCAAAGAGTAAACATGAATAGCGCCTTATGAAAATAGTGGTCCAAAGGGCTTTCTGGCTGCAGCATCCCGCATCTTGTGAACCCACGAGTTTGGAAACGTGACTCCCCGCAAGCTTCCAGGTCAACCCTGTACCAATTTTGTGGCGAATGCACCAGCCTGAATGGCGGGTTAAGGTGCAAAAGCCAGCATGGCTTGGCCAGAGGCCATGTTGCATGTTACGAGGCTTGCACGTTGCGTTCTTGAAGAAGTGAATTTTTGGAAGCCGAGCAGCTCTGCAATAGGTAGTGCAAGACGACGAGCCCAGCCTTTCCTGCTAACAAATAATCCAGCACCTGGTGCATGGACAACCCTCGTGAGAAGCTCAAAACGTTCAGATCTATTTGCGTGCATGCATACATATGTACATAGAGACAGTTACATACCAATAATAGTTTCACACTGTCGCTACTCTTACTACAAGTACTAGTACTTGCCCCGGGACTGCAACCTCGCGTTCAACCTGAAGCCGAAATTCTGAAGCCCAAGTCCTTAGATGTCGGCATCTCAAAGTGATCCCTCCACATGGGGCTTTCCCAAAATCAGGGGCTACCCATAAGGATCATAGTATCTGGGGTCTATATTAGGGTCACCCCTATTTTGGGAAACTACCTGATGTTCGAAATGCAGTCCTACATCTCCCTAGGGCCCGGAGGAGGCACGTGTTAAACCAAATGCATGTCAAGTTCGTTTCCTACATCCAATGCCGTACCTCAAGCGCTAAAGCCCACACCTCTACATTGCCCCTAAACCCTAAACCTCGAGGTTCGTGTCCTACATCAAAACGCCCGAAGATGAGCAGCGCTTCTTAGAGCTCACACAGAGAGGAGATGGGAGTTTCTATCAATATCCCTTATGAAATTTTTAGATGGGGACGTAATAATCCCTTTATAGCGGTCTGTCTGGGATCCCCAAACTACTGTAATCATCTGGAATTTCCTGTATGCCTCCGCCGTCTTATTCGGACAGCTTTCTCCCTAACATAATATACTGTTCCCGGTAGAGTTTTGAGTAAGGTACCGACTGACATGCAGTATGAAAGGTTACGAAATTTACCGTAAGAGAGGAGGAAAGCCTCTTGCAGTTGTCGAAGGAGCCAACAGGCCAGTAATAGCAGCACACCTTCAAAACCTGTGGGGATCCGTGTATGACCTACGGCCTAGTCCTCAATTAGGGCGTGCTGGGCTATAGGCGCTCCTCGAAAACCTTGGGGCGGATTCCTGTAGTCTACTTGTTGGCAAAACTCCTACATGCACTCTGCTGCCGAATTTCCTCATTCCTCCAAATCGCGGAACTGGGGTTTTGCAAAACAGGGTTTAGGGTAATTACAAGGTTTTGGAACCCCAATGCCCTAAAGACCTTGATAAGACGTGGGAGTAGAGCGAGCCTATCATGATCTCTTGGAAGTCTTGTTTGTCGACTGTACCCCAGCCCTAACCCCAAGCGTTAACCCATGTGAAATCTCCAAGCCCCAAACCCTAAGCCCTTAATCCCCAAACCCTCCATCCTAAACCCTTAATCTCCAACCCCTCCAAGCACAAAACTGAAACGTTGCGAGGACCCCCCACCCTGCAATAGTGGTAGCATAGGAATATACGAGGACCCCAAAATAATCCCTATTATCCCCTATAGTCACTATTACTGGGTGGGGGGTCCACCTAATGTCTTTGGTTATAGCCCCTAAACCCTAAACCCTTATAAACCCACACAAAGCTGAAACGATTCATCCAGGAGAAGATATGAGCTCCTCCGCAACGCTGGCGCAGGCGATCAATTTGGGACTCAGGGACGGCTATGACGAGCAGGCCTTGGGGGTTCGGGTTTGGGGTTTAGGGTTTAGGGTTTAGGATTTAAGGTTCAGGGTTTAGGGCTGTTTGCTATGTAGGATTTAGGGTTAAGGGATTAGGGTTATGTAGAGATGCGCTAGGTTTTGGGGATATATGGGTTTTGGTTTTAGGGTTTAGCGTATTTATCGATATACAGGGACTACGTAAGGTAGAGGCCTAAACATTTACCAAGAGTAGGGTAATAGTGGACAGGGAACAGAAACTGGAAGATGAAATGAGATCCGCGTGAATGTAGGGGCTTCTAGGGATAATTACCTACATTATGGTCCCAGTTGTCTTGTATAGTTCCAGTATCAATGCGATGTTTGCTCGTTATTTTAGGCCCCTACCCCCAAAAAATGGAGAAGCCAATGCAATATGACTCTAGAAAATCAAACGGAGACGGGGAATATGTAGGAGATGTCTTGGGGGTTAGGGGGAGGTTAGAACTCGGTCCGAGGGGCTTATGGCTTGCGCTGTAGGGTTTTATTCAGGGGCTCAAGTTTTAGGTTTGGGGTATTCTGGTAGCTGAGTAGCTTGGGTAATTCTAGTCACTAGAGCGTAAGCCCCGAACCCTGAACCCTAAACCGCAAAAATCCAAACCCCAAAGACCCCAGACCCTATGATGACAAGCTTAGCCTGTTTTGTGGTGTCACGAGACTGAGTTTCCAAATCTGTGTAGTGCAAGAGGTGCCCTTACTTGAGAAGCTACATTCAATTTCGAAGTAGCGCCAGGTTGCGTAAGACTTACGGTGCCTACACGTATAGGTTCAGTACTGCCTTAGCCATACCTACCTGGCAGCCCTTCATTGTTGAAATGAGAGCATAGAGGATCAATCTACCACTAGACCTTAAACTCTACAACCCCTAAGTGGGGAGAGCTGATGGATGATGAGTACTGTGAGTTTAAAATCAGGTTGAATGCCTTTTAAATCTGAAGTTATTTCCTGCGAAGCACTTGGGTCCTCCTTGTTACAACTTCTTATGACCCCCAGCAGGGCACCCCCTAAACCCTAAACCCTAAACCCTAAACCTTAAACCCTAAACCCCATAAACCCTAAACCTTAAACCTTAAACCCTAAACCCTAAACCCTAAACTATGACAAGCCTCCTCTAGCTCACGTGATAGGATTGGATTTCGGTCGGAAGGTGCCTTTGCACAACGCTCGTGATCCTTCCCAACGTAGAGTCATGGGTCCACATGACCAGTGGGGATGGCAAACGTAGGAACCTCGGGATAATAATTTCCTATATAAGGTAGAATGAACTTGGGCAGCCAATGAGTAAGAGATTTGTCTCTAGCACCTAAGGTTGTGGTTTAGGGTCCAGAGTGTAGGGTTTACAGTTTAGGGCCTAGGGTTGAGGGTTTAGAGTTTAGGGTTTTGGGGCCTTTGCCCTGAACCTGCACCCTCCCAGCACTTCGCACATAATGCAGGCGGCTTAGCGGACATGATGGAGACAGATACTCAATTAGCAGTGTTGTTTCTCTGAAAGGAGAACTTGGACAGCAGATAACAGCCTCTTACCATAAAATCCTACAGAAGAACAGTAGCAACCCTTCATGACCCATTTGCTGTTTAGGGTTCAGCTTTACGCCCTAAACCATACAGAATCCCTGGCTGCCCTTGCGCCAGTCAATACTGTAGTTTGCTGCAGTACAGGCTGCTCTCTTTCAGGGCCACCGTGTAACTTGATGCATTCAGGGGTTATGGGGGTCCCATGTGGGATTATTTGATGGGTCGAGTTTGGGAAATGATGCAAATTTATACCATGGCTTCTAGTGCTATGCAAATCATGAAGGAAAGCCCCAGGTCAGGTGCATACCCTTGAAGGAGGCCCGTATATGGACCCTACATAGCCGCATCGCCTATATTGGAGCCCTACATGGGGATATCCACATGACAACCACGCACCTGGGGTGTCTCTGGCATCATCAGGACAGATGACTGGAAAACACCAAGCCCCAATGTTTGAAACGAAAGGCTGCCTCGACCCATGAAGTGGTTTCCATGAACAGGGGCCCCAAAACGACATAATCCATAGTTTGAGATGTCCGGAAAGAGATCCCCAATTTATGGAAACTCCCACTACTGGCAGGTGACCGTGGAGCTCTTCCATGTGCTCACTCGAGCTGCTTTGCTAAACCGAAGTTTGCGACTAGGTTTCCGGCATGCTTGGATCCTGTGATGATGAGAGGTTAGAAGTATGGGCCATAATATGGGCCCGTAGGCCGTTTGCGGGGATTCTAGGGATCCCAAAAGGTAACTACATCTGGGCATACAGTAGGTATAGGAGGATCACAGGGCCCATGGTTTCAACCTTAGACCTAAAGGGTTTCCCGCGCAAGTATTTGTGGTCACCAATCTGTACTGTACTGAAAAGGTAAATGGCAATTTCCCACAATAGGGAACCCCAATATAGACCCCAAAATACTATAGTCCTTATTATGGGAGCCCCAAAAGGGTACCCATAATTTTGGGAAACTACCAAATGGATCACCTGGGGAGTTGAAATTTTCTGGTTGGCCTTGTTCCTCTTCAGCATTTCCTACCACTCAAACTTTTCAGCCAAAGAAACAATTCAACACAAAGTTTCCCAGAGCACTGCAACAATTTAGTAAAAGAAGCCCCCTAAACCGAAAGTCTTAGCGTCCGCATCCGCCGGCTAAAGTCTAACGTCCTAACCATGCACCCCTAAGTAGCTCGTGTAAAGGACAGAGGACTACTAGGTGCCCATGGTTCCAACTTTCGATAGTTCGCAGGGTGGACGGTTGCCCTAGGTTGGAGGTTGACTTGCCACAGTTTTACAGAGATCTTCTACTTGAGTGGCACTTCAGGTTCAGCATTTTTTGGGGGGGTGTGTTTAGTACGGAGAATACTTAAGGATCAGTTCTCCCCACCTCAAGCACCAGTAAGTCACTGCGATGGTGACCGTCGTTGCCTGGACTTAACCGGGCCCTCAACTTGGAACAATTCATGTTCTGGACCCTCGGAACTTCATTACTAGCGACCGGTTGCCTGATGCACCTTGGTTGCCTTTGGGAGATCTAGACATACACTTGGTATCACTTGACGTCCTGAACCCTAAGACCTATACTCACAAAATCCTTAACCTTATACCCCGAACACCTAGCGCAAAACTCCAAGACCTAGACCTAAAGCGGAACCCAAAACTCAAATCGCTGAAGTCTCTACCTCAGCCAGCCTCCAAGGTAAAACTGAAGGGGTACCGTGATGACCATGCAGTCCTTCTCGAACGGCACGCGCGCCGCGTGCCGTTCCGTGCTAGTTTTAGGTAGAGTAACACAACATTAATCCTTTGGCTTTAACACCCTGAATCCAAATCCCTAAAGCCCTTAGCGTCCCTAAACCCATCACCCTAGATTGTAAACCCCAAAGCCCTGCATGCTCTGATGGCTGGGGCGTTCTGGTCAGGATGGTACTGGCCAGCCCAGACACTTGATCGGCCTTCGAGAATACAGCGCTTCGGCTTGACTCTAAGAGGATGCCCTTTTTTTGTTCACTGTATGAGGGTTTCGTGTTGTTTAGCGTTTGTGGTCTAAGTTGACGAAGGGAGAAATGAAGCACTATAGTAGCCCGTATACGATGATCTCAATAGCGAAGTAGTTGCCATTGTCTTTTTCATCCTTCGTTTCCAACCAACAACTGGTAACACTTCAGGAGGATGAGTGTCAGTTGATAGGGTTGCGGGTGTATGGCGATAACTTCGTGATAGGGAGGCTTACGTTCGAGGCATCCCCGAATTCCTTGGAGGTACACTTGCATAAAGCAAACACCTAAACCCTAAACCCTAAACCTGTACCGACTAAGTCCTACTCACTCCTCTAGAGTCTAGCTCCCGTCTACCATGGAACGTTTCGGATACCAAGTCTTTACACAGGTAAGCCCTACTGAGCCGCAAACTCCAGTCCCACATGCTCACCCAAACCCTCCACGCCCAGCCCTATGAATAAGTCTGTTTAGGGTTTCGGGTTTATCCATAAACGGTAAGTGATTAAGCACTTCCTAGAAAAGGGGTTCCCAACATTTATCCTCAAAACAAGGACCACCAAAAGGGGACTTCTGATTTTTAGAAACTCCCGTACCACGTAAGTCGCCCCACGTTAGGTGATTCCCCCTAATTAACAGCACGTAACAATTACCACGAAAGGTATCAAGATTAAGGATAGCCCCTTCGCGAAAGCCTTTTGAGGTCAGTTTCTGTAAGGGGGAATGACCCAATTCCTACTTGTCAGTGTTGATGTTTACTTCATGAAGTGTTCCGTTGTGCACAGCAGCTGTTCAAGTCTGTCCCTTCCATGACGGCATACTTACCTCTGCTTTGCAAGGAATGAAGGAAAGGATGCTTAGAATAGTCCCTAAATAATCCCAACAATTTGTGTTTCCATATTTTTGTCCACTCGCTCATTCCCTGCTAACCGGAGGTAAGAACATGAGCCAGGATGCTGCGAGTTTTCCGAACTTCAGGTGAAGAAGCCTTGGCGATTGAATTCGCAAACTTTGTGACTGCGGTCGATGTGGGCGAGCAGCCCATCCGCATTTCGGATCTGAAGCGTTATCTGCAGGGCATATGCGGGCAGCCGCGGTTTAGGCAGCGGCTGCTGCTTTCAGACGGCCAAATCTTGCCGGACGATGCCACGCTGGACGGCGCGATGGATCTGCAGCTGATCTTGATGCCCTTCAGCCCGAGCGGCAGGCCGCAGGAGCTTTGGGATGCCGCGGGGCAGAATGACGTGGTCACAGTGGAAAACCTGCTGCAAAGACCACAGGACCCGGACGTGGAATTTGTCGGCGCGACCCCTTTGTTGATTGCGGCTGCACGCGGCTCGATGGAAGCTGTCCGTCTTCTGCTGGAGGCAAAGGCTGACAAGGACAAGCCCGAGGCTCTCACTGGCGTTTCTCCGATTTACATCGCATCCTGTTACGGCCACGCAAGCATCGTCCGCCTGCTGTTGGATGCCAAGGCTGACATGGAGAAGCTCAGCTCGCAAGAGGGCGAAAGTCCGATGTACGCAGCAGCAGACAGAGGCCAACCGGAAGTCGTCCGCTTGCTTCTGGAAGCCAGGGCTGACAAGGAAA
>CAJNIZ010005962.1:230-15846 GCA_905231905.1 Symbiodinium pilosum | reverse complement strand
GACATCAGTCTAGGGTTTGGGGTTCAGGGGCCCAACTTGTTCTATTAGGCGGCCTCATTGTATAGTCCCCCTTAAGTAGATAGAATATGGCTTTGGGTGTATTATAATAAGATCCCCATATGAGCCATAGTCTAAACTCCCTAAAGGGGGGTTATATAGGGGATTATATATGGGACTACTATAGGGGTTATTAGGCGGGATACTAGGAGTTTAGACAAGGGCTCATATACCCCATGTTCTATCTACTCAAGGGGGACTATACCCTGCTGGCAGTATGCCCAGCAAGAGACGAGTCCGCCTCGCGGGCGGCGTGGGATCAGGGGTTGGCCGCAACATCTTTTTCCTCGCCGACTACTGTAATCCAGAAAACTTTGTGGTGTACTATATATATATACCCAGAAGATGGTAAGTTAGTTTGATTTCCTTAACAGCGACCCGGAAATGGCTATAGCATGCCGGTGGGCCCTTGCCCCTCCAGCATGGTCCCTGGCTCTTTTCGCTGCTGTCGGTGAAGGCTGGGGCTGTGCGGTCCCTGGAGGGCGGGGCCCTGGGTGGGGATCCTCAGCGGAGGGGATCTGGATCGAGGTCATTCCATCATGAGCCGAAGCGCTCAAGTTGCCTTTGTTGCATCTCTGCTGCACGGTAGACAATACAGAATCTAAAAAAGAAACCTCCCATATCCGAGTCTGTGGGCCAAATAAGAATTGGTTTGGGGTTGGGGCTTCAGGGGCCAAATAAATAGAATAGTGCAAACAAATGGTGGGTTCACACAACTTATACAGATCTCAGAATGTAGGAGCCCGCTTGGTCAGAATCGGGCTTCTTAGGGAATACTATACTATACCTTAAGGGTCCAAGGACCCAAATAATAGGGTTTTACGTCCCAAATACCATTGATAATGTAGTATGTGGGCCCTAAAACCCTATTATTTGGGTCCTTGGACCCCTAGGGTTAATTAGATTAGGATCCTTAGAGAACAATACATACTGATAGCTTTGTTGGCTCCTATGTTTGATGCGTTGGGGTTCCGATCTTAGAGTCCGAGGCTAAAAAAAAAGCTTACCTACGCCCCGAAAGTAGGCAAAGCAATAGCCCAAAACACTTAAATATAGCCCAAAACGCAATTATTCTGCATACCTTTTGGGGCTCAGGTCAGGCTTTGGGTTCTGAATTTTGACTTTCATGAGACATGTAAACCGAAACCCTATGAATCACTCAGAGGCTGAGTCAGCTTGCCAGGAACCAAACTGCAGTAGCCTTCAAACCTGAAATTGAAGCCCTGATGGCTAAACCCTTACCCATAGAATAATGCCCCTTGGGCTGTTTTTAGGGGTTTTAGTCCAGCATTTTGCATACTTTTGGTGACAGCCATTGGGCCAATCAGGCTCTCACAGAATTGCAGCGCGCGCCAGCACATAAAGCTGATAGCAATGGCGAAGGCCGCGCGGACTGTCAGGGTTTCGAATTCAGACTTTCTTGTTTGTTGGGAGTGAAGCAATGGGAGCATGGAAAGCCATTAGGTTGTAGATTCTTATTCGAGGCTACTGCGCGTATGGTCACTATGACTATTGATTTGCGCCTCGCCCATAGGAAATCCTGCCTTCTTTGCTCTATAACTCCCAGCCCTAAACCCCAAACCCCATTCTCTATGAGTGTAATTATGGGCCCCTAGTATGGGCCCTTAATCCTGGGTTCCGTATGTACCTTTTATACTTTCTGGTGCATAGTCAAGACCCGAGAAACAGGTAACGGCGTATTAGGGGCCCATCGTTGGGACCTAAGAATCTCTACGAACCAGAAGCAATTGCTTGGAGCTCTTGATACAGGAAAGCCCGCGTGGTTCAGGGCCATCCAAAAGTGTCGCATTTCCGCATGATTTAGGGTTTTGGTTGGATTCGGCCCGTACTCGCAACACTCGGACAATATGTTTCATATAGAAATTAAAGCAAATCCCTTAATATTACCTTGTCCCTGTTATAAACTGCTGCATGGTAGGGGCAGAGCCCAAGAATTTTGTGCATTTGGGGTAAAGTAGAAGCTCGAGGTTTAGAAGTTCGTGCAGGATTTCTTCTTTTGGTCGCATGCTGTGAGTGTTTCTCGAACTTGGGCACCTTTGGAGGACCTTATGGGCCCAGATAGGCGCTGGTTTAGGGTTTAGGGTTTAGGAGGGTCCCTACTCAAGGCTTTACATGGAACATCTTCAGAACATCGCACTTTTCCAATTTTGGTAGGCACGGGCTGGATGTTTGCATGTTATGGGTTCATCCTTTGCGTATCCTAGTACGGTTAGGGTTTAGGGAATTAGAGTTTAGAGTTTGTGGTTTAGGGTATTGTCCCTAGATGTTATTAGGTGCAATGCTATAGTTCACAACCAAAATGGGCCCATGATTTTGTGAATAACCAATGCAGAAGAATGGTTCCTTTGGCAGTGTGTAATGCAATTGTTTTACCTACTGTTGGGGTCCAGGTACCTGTAACAGGCAGGCATTCTTCTTTCAGCATAGTCCAAATATGTTGGCACACGTGACTTCTCGGAACGCTAAAGCCTGAGTTGCATGCTGGCATTTCATCTGGCCTCCTTGGCGCAAAGTGCAAACACTCAAATTTAACTGTACATAGTTGCAGTCAGCATGTCCATGCAGGCAAGCCTAGCGACAGTGGTTAATGAAGCCACCAAGAAGAACAACAGGCTAATACTCTTTCCCTAAACCCTAAACCGTGTGTTCGACGTTGCCGCGCTTGGACTTGACAGCAGCCCCAATATTTTCCCTAAGAAGAATCCCATATCCATGAACCACATGGGAAATATATTTATCCATATTATGGATCCTAGATCATGTATCCAACAACTGGGCACTTGGGATTCCGACATTTGACACTTCAGCAAAGGTTCTGAGGAAGTTTTTGATGTTTAGGGGTTTAGGGTTTAGGGGTTTAGGGTTTAGGGTTTAGGGGTTTAGGGTTTAGGGTTTAGGGGTTTAGGGTTTAGGGTGTATTGCGCACTTGGGCCCGAAGCACTGGACCTGGGGTCCTCCGAGGTTCTTGTATTAAGGGGCTATTATCGCACCTTTACCTATTCCTGCAATATTTGCTGTAAGGGGGGATATTGCCTGAGCTAAAGCAGTTTCCACTTGAATTTCCACACTCCCAATATAACCCCAACATAACCCTAAGATGCCCCTAATATAACCCAATGGACAGCCAGAACCCTGCACCCTAAACTCTGAAGCAGACTTGCAGGCGCCGAAATTCGTTCAATTCGTCATCTTGAGACCCTGCAGAAGGACCTCGAGGACGTTGCCTGGCACGCATTTTCTCCAGGCGCTGCAGTCCGCAAAACCTAAAAGCTAAACCCTCGTGGCAGCAGGGTTAAGGGTTAAGAAGGGTCCCTTTTAGCTACTTGATAAGAGAGATAATAAGCACAGGGTCTGGGGCTTGTAAGGATATTCACCTCCACCTGACCTTTCAGAACTCAGCCCATAACTAGTATCTCCTCCCGGCACGCCTGGGGCCAGACTCGATGGTTTCACCTTATCCTCAATGCGCTGAGATGGAGCATAACTGCCCATGAAAATTGGAAGGATATGAGATTGCTTCAGGGGCCCTGTGTGCCATAATCCCCTGTGTGACAAACCTCCGTCAGGAAATGGAAGTTTCTCCAAATAATCCTTACATCATCCCGAACAAGCCCGCGCACAACGCCGTTATAATCCCTAGGGATCTTGAGGGGTCTAGGGAACCCCCCCATTGAGAAACCCGGGAATGAGTAGCTTGGAATGTAAGTCTCTGCACAGAACTTAGTAGAATTTAGTGTGCACCAGGGATGCCGCGTAGCCTGCCAGGTAACTGCAGAACAATAGCGCCCTCGCCACAGTCTGACTGGCCTGCCTTCGAAGGGAAAACAGCCATTCCAAGTAGTTTGCGTAGGCCATCTGTTTTAGCATGGAAGCTTGACCATTGGGACAAACAATCTTCAGATAGGCTGCAGGGTGCCAAGGGCAGCAAACAGCGACCGCGCACGCCCCAGGACCTAAGAACGTCACATGGTTGATGGTTTAGGGCTTAGGGCTTACCTTAGACCCCAAAGAGCTACAGTTTTAGGTTTTCATACAAAGAATTATATTATAGGGTCCTAAAACTGAAGGTCTTTTGGGTCTAAGGTAGGGCTTAGAGATGTCTAGGAGAATGAGGTGCGTTGCACATCTTAGTGATCATTTGCAGAACCTCAATCCTGATTCCCAGGCCTTACATCCTAAGCGTCAGAACCTGAAACCCTAAGCCCTAAACCATCCAAGGCCTACAGAACAATGTGCGGAGTTCCCAAAATTTTCTCTACAGCACTTGTAGGAGAGGCATTTACAATGTCTTTATGCCTCCATATATCCATACTGGATACTGTTTTGTGACCCCCCCCCCTTACTAAACCCTACACCCTAAACCCTAAATCCTAAAACCCTGGCGGCCTGCGGGTAGGTCGATCCCCCACCCGGTAGTAATAGTGAGCATCAGGTCTAGTGGGTTAAGGTTGCAGGATTAGGGTTTAGGGTTTAGGGGCCAGAAGGGATGGGAGATTACTCCTCTACCACCACAATTACAGGGTGGGGGGGGGGGGTCGTAATCCCTAAACCCCAAACTTTAAACCCAAAACCCTAAACCCTGAAACCTAAACCGGGGTCCACCCAAGGGCTACAGCGTATCTTCCAGCGAGCTGATACAGACTCAGTCGGAGCGTTTCGAGGAGGCCATGAGCCCCAAAGATATATAGGAATATTTTTGGGTTTACGGGTTGGGGTCATGTAGGGATAATGGAAAAGAAAAAGGAAACTACTAGGGTTATATAGGGTGTATTAGGGTTACGTTGACGATTTTTTTGGGTTATATAGGGATATCGAAAAGAAACTGGAAACTAATAGGGTATATATTACGTTTATGTAAGGGTTACATAGGGTTCAGAGCGGGACGAAAGGTAGAATGGGCACCCCCAAACGGGGAACCGCGAGAATATAGGGTTTAGGGTGTAGGGGTTTAGGGGTTAGGGTTTAGGGGAGTTCAGGAATATAATAGGCATACAGGGACCCTGGTAGTTATGTTCCTACTGTATTCTTGTTTTTTGGGGTTCCCCGTTTTGGGGTTCCTATTTTAGTCCCCATAAAAAAAGAACCAGCATTGTTCTAACATAATCCCTACATGTCCCAATAGGTTGCCTTCCCGGGGGGCTTCTCATCTGTAAGCGTAAGAGTAGGTAAGTAAGCAATTAGTTCAGCAAGTACGTAGGTAGGTATGCATGTGTGGTATGTAGGCATGCATGGTATGCAGGCAGGCAGGCAAGTAGGCAGGTTGGCAGGCAGGCTGGCAGGCAGGCTGGCAGGTAGGTAGGTAGGTAGGTAGGTCGGTCGGTCGGTCGGTCGGTCGGTAGGTAGGTAGGTAGGTAGGTGGAAAGCTAGGCATGCAGGTATGCATGGCATGTGTGTTGGCATCCTGCTGATTCCTAGGTTGCAGGGGATACTAGCTTAGGGCCACCTACGCCAACCCCATGGACCGAGGTTATGGGGTTTCTAATAGTGGGTACAGGGGCCTACCCCAAACCCTAAACCTTGTACCTCAAACTCCAAACCCTAATCCTCAAACCCTAAACCCTTAGCCCCAAATCCTTAACCCTAAACCTCAGACCCTAAACCTCAGACCTTAAACCTTAAACCCCAAACCTTAAACCTTAAACCCTAAACTCTTAACCTCAAGCCCTATACCCTAAACCCCGAACCTTAAACCCTAAACCCCCCGGATAGAGGGATGTTGGAGAGTGGACGGAGGCATGCCGTCAAGAATTCAGGCTCACGCCTCGCTGGTTTGATTGCTGAACCCTAGGATTTAGGGTTCCGGGCTTAGGGTTTAGGGTTTAGGGTTTAGGGCTTAGGGTTTAGGGTTTAGGGTTTAGGGTGCAGGGTTTAGGGTTTAGGGTTTAGGGTGTAAGGATCCATGTAGGTACTATTTCTAGGGTTCTAAGGCTCCATGTAGGTACTACTGTTGATATTAAAAATCCTGCCTGAGCTTAGTAGATTATAGTACCATTACTCCCAAGGTTTAGGATATTCAGGGTCAAGCAGGATTTTTAGTATCCACCGTATTTATAGGGTTTAGGGCCCAATGTAGGTATTTTTTATAGACTTAGAGCCCCAGGGGAATGGTAGTTTATCAAAGTTGGCATTGCAAAGGGCTGTCTTTTTTTACAGGCTTAAGGGGAACACGTTTTGCCAAGCTACCGCCTACCGAGCTATGACAGAAGCACTTGTAGGGAAACGCTAGCAACAACGGTCTTTGCAGTAATTGCATATAGACACACAAGTGGAATCCCAGTAAGCATGGTAACGCTACCAAACAGACATGTGCCAAAGTCATAACCACGACTATGCAGTTGATGAGAGACATCCTGCACTACCTTTCGTCCTTCGAACCCAGAGACTTGTCAAAGGGTATGGGTGGGTCTTTGAAATTCCAAACTCAAACAACCCTAGATGCTAAACGGGTGGAGTATCCCTAAGGGTCCAAGTACCCAATAATCATTCACTTACCCAAAACCCTACTGTAATTACATGTTATTACCCAAAACACAAGTACGTCGTTATTGGGTACTTGGACCCGTTGGGTACGCTCTGTGCCTTCATGCCGTCGCTGGCAGAAGCCCTAAACTCAACGCCCTAGGCGTGAAGCCCTAATCACAAACATTGCTGTAGCAGCCTAGATAACTTAGGGTTTAGGGTTCAAGATTCAGTGCCAATGCTTTGCCCTTGCAATCCTGATCTAACGTGAATAGCCATATAATGTACACCACGAACAAAAGGGTTCCAGTCAGTTCGAGCCTCTACACCATGCTTATCAATTATCTTAGTATGCTTGCTGGTGCCAGGCTCTCTTCACTGCCTCCGGTGACGAGATTCGAGCCGGTGCCCTGAACTTTGAATCCGAACTCGTAGGCCCTAAAACCCAAACCCTAAAGCTTACCTTGTATCAAGGGATTTTATTGGGAACCCCAAACAGGGAACCCCAAGAATATAGCAGGGATACAATAGGAATATACTTACCAGGGTCCTTATATTCTATTATATTCTTACTATTTTCTTGGGGTCCCCTGTTTGGGGTTCCCAATAAATTCCCTTTATTGTACGAAGGCCTCTAGTTGGAAGCATTGGCTACCCAGGTGGTTATTTAGGCACCCAAAGATGGGTCAAATAGAAAATATGCAGTTGGACTTCTTAGGGCTTCCTGCAACATCGTATTGGGTTCAGGATTTTAGGGTTTAGGGTGTACTGTAGGGTTTAGGGTTAGGGTAGGAAGTGGTTTAGGGCTCGGGGATTCATGGTATTGGCTTCTACAAACAACCCGTTGGGACCCGATGGGCAAATTTGTGAGTACATCTAGCATTGTCTGCGGCCCATGTGGGCTGCTTCAGGAATGGAGCCCGCCGTTGGGCATCCTAAAAATACAGGGCCATGTCCCCAAGGATCCTAAATATCTACAGTGGTTTAAAGTTGGGTTTCTATACTAGGAATGAGTAACTTGGTTTGGGTAAGTATTCCATAGACACGTACTTAGGACCCTTTGGATGTCATAAGGGAGGAGAGCGTCATATTTACAAAGCCCCTACTCTTTACTGTTCCTGCAGACCCAGTATACCCCTCACACAATCTGCAAACCATAGACCCTAGACCCGAAACCCTAAACTGCGACAAGGGGTGAGCAACAACTTTGACAAGCCCGTATTTGTGTCAGGTATTGCTACGAAGGGGCCTTGTTACGAGTTGCAGCATTCCGTGTGGGCAGCTTGGTATGCACAGAAGTTCTTGGATATAGTTTTTACCTAAACCCTAAACTCTTAGTCTTCAGCTTTGAGGAATTGGGCCTTTAAGGTTCAGGCAGGGTTGAAATTGCTTCTGAGGCCTACCCTGGGGCTCTGAGTCCATAAATAGTACTTATATTGGGCCCTAAACTCTATAAATAGTACCTACATGGAGCCTTCGGTTGAGGACTCAGGGCTTAGGAGTAAGGATTGCAGTCAAAGGCGGCGGGTTTGGGGGCCCGGGGCTTCTAGGATTGAGGGCTCAAGGGCTTGAGGGCTCGAAAGTTGAGGTCTAGATGTACGCTCCCAAAGGGTCCAAGTACCCAAGAATTAGGTCCCCTTTAAAGGGATCTATAGGGGTATAGGGGTTTAGGATTCAAGTGCCCAATAGTTACGTACTTAGGTTTAAAGGTTAAGAGTGATTATAGTAGGGTTTTGGGTAAGTATATGATTATTAGGTATTTGGACCCCTGCTTAGAGGCCTATCCATACACATTCTTGGGTGTATCCGACAGTGTATCCCTGAGGCATACAGATTTCCAGAGACTTGGCCTAAACCCTAAACCCTAAGCCCTAAACCCTTAACCGTGTTTCGATTGTCGTGTTGTACGTCACAGCATCCTGAATGACCTAAGCACTAGACCCGATATCCTAATCCATACATATGGGGATTGGTCTAAATTCCCTATAATACGGGGTCCTATATTTGGGTTCCCATTATAATACGGGGCCCTATATAAATTTCCCCCATTCTGGGAACAGTAATTTAGGGAAACTACCATATGCACACAGACCTGAGACCTTTACGCCCTCCTAGACTGAACAAAGCCCTACTGGCCCCGAAGGAGATTTCAGAGGCGAGGTTCAAGAACCCCAAATAAACTTAATGTAGGGCGAGCCTTCAGGGTTTAGGGTTTAGGGGTTTAGGGTTTAGGAACTTTAGGACCCGAACCAAACTGTGAATCGGCCCCTGCAGGTCATGGACTGTTGCCTCTCCATCAATATGATCTTTTAGCCTAAACTCCGTAAAGAGGGTTATATCGGGGATTTATTTATAGGGAGCACTATAGGGGTTATTAAGCGGGATACTAGGAGTTTAGACTATAGCTCATAGTGTCTAATAAGCCCCATACGCCCAAAAAACAGTCCACGGTCCAAGGCCTAGGGCCTTCATAAGGCCTTAACTGATGAGGTTTCATAGCCCCTATAGATGTAAACCCTAAACCCTAAACCACAGAAATCTTGCAGCACTGAATATAACTTATTCCGAAGAAGTACAGTCTCTTGGCCATCCTAAAGCCCTAAATAAACCCCAAGACGTCGAGGATCCTAGTGCAAGTACCCTATAAACCCTATAGCCCTAAAACCTATGATCCCCCTTAAGTAGATAGAATATGGCTTTGGGTATATTATACCCATATACCCTATATTCTATCTACTTAGGGGGGACTATGAAACGTCATCCCTAACCCTCCTAAACCCAAACCTTGTACCCTGCACTAAGCCAAGGATTGTTGTCTCTTCATCGGGCTTCCCGCGCTAAGCATCTGGGATTCGGCCATGGCCGCATTTCTTCTGCTACTGATTCTCGACCGCGGTTAAGGGTTTAGGATGTAGGGTCTAGGGTTCAGTGTTTACGGTGTAGGGGAAAGATTGTGGTCAGGGGTTGGTAGTCAGGAGTTTGTGGGTAGGGCTTGTTCCGAGTGTCGAAAAGCTTCCTACGAAACTAAAGTGTAGAATCCGCCAGGGACGCTAAACTCCAGAATCCAGAGCTTCGCTAACGTAAAGATGATACCACAAGCAAATCCTTTTGTTTTGTAGGTATTTTGTTTACCCTGAGCCCTAAACCCTAAGCCTTAAGACCGAGGCCCTAAGCCCTAAACTCATAAGCCCTAAAACCAAGACATAGGTTAGGTGGACCAACCACCCAGTAATAGTGACTATAAGGGATAATCAGGATTATATTAGGGTCCCACTATATTCCTATAGTATACCGCTATTACACGGTGGGGGGTCCTCCTAACTCACAAACCCTAAAACCGGGACATAGCCCTAAAATGATTTTTGAGCAGACGGATCTTCATGGTCATCAATGTAAGGCACGCTACTCCCCTCCCCCTACTATTAAATCACCCCTAATACTAAATATTCCCAATATATTATAATACTACCGCAATGGGGAGTATTCATTATGAGTGGGGGTGCGGGGGGGGGGTCTCTCCACCCGCCCTAATACTAAATATTCCCAAAATATTTAGGTGGGGTGGGGGGGAATTATTTAGGGCGAGGGCGTTACAAGGGAGTATGTGAGGGCTTACCGTTCCAAATGTTAGGGGGTCCCTTCTTGTGGGGGTCCATACAAGGCTTTTTGGGTCTGTATTGGGATCTGCCTATTTATACCCTAAACCTTCAACCCTGAACCCTAAATTAGCCAAAAAAAAAAAAAGTTCGGAGGATAGAAGTTGGGGAGTGCCTTCCACCCTGTAGCAGTATGCTAATAGTTTAGGGTTTTGGGTTTAGAGGGCTTTTCCTATATAGGACCGTTTTAGGTCCAGGGCAGTATCCTAGATAATGATACGGTCTAGGATCTGTGCAGCAGCAGTTTGGGCTTGAAACGACAGTGATCTTATGTAGCATAGCCTGAGGCCTACAGGGTCATGGGGACTTAGATAGTAGGTTAATAATTCGCATAAATAGGGTTATTATGTGAGTTAAAAGGGTTATTAACCTAGTTACTAAGTCCCCCTGACCCTCCAAGGAAGCCTAAAATCGACACCGAAAGGGTACCTCAACATCCTCAACCTATCAGCACAGCTACAGGCTTGAGTACAAACATGACCTTCACTGTTTCCCCCCAAACTAACACAGCAGCCGAGGGCCCACAAGGGCTTCAGCCCACCAGAAGGTTGATCTATGGGATTCCATGTTAGCTTGGGCAGGGTAAGCAAATTAACGCAGATGTCCCCGCGCCCGTCTCAACAACAAAACGTCACCTCTCCCGAGTCGAAAAATGCAACCCTGCCCCCTGATGTTGCATATTCCTCATAGGAACCCCGCATATGATTGGGTTGATTTGTCGCATTCGCAGGTTTGGGCTGACTCCATGACATACTCCGTCGAGCTGCTTTTTGGATATCTGGGAACCCTAAACCCTAGAGAATCTGAACTCGAGAAGACACGACTTGAAAGCGCACAAGCTCTGCCCTCAGGGTCCAAATACCTCAGAGGTCTATGAGCTATTTATATAGGGTTTAGGGTTTGGGGTTTAAGGAATTAGGGTGTAGGGTTTGGGGTTTAGGGGTTTAGGGTCTACACTCCCTAAAGGGGGTTGCATAGGAGATTATATATGGGACTATTATAAGGCCTGGGGAATACTACGAGTTTAGACTATAGCTCATATGTTTACGCCAAATTTGTAGTATAATTGCCAGTACCCAATACCCAAGTACCTACTTATTGGGTACTTGGACGTTAAACCCTACACCCAATATATCCCTATACATCCCCATACATCCCTATACACCCGTATATATCCCTTGAAAGGGACTCATTGATTGGGTGTTTGGACCCTTCGGGCTATTCAATAGGTTTCCCCGCAAGCCAGGTGCAACTGCCAAGGCCTTCTACTGGGGGCCCATGGGTTAGGGTTTGCGGTTCAGGATTTAGGGGTATTTGGGGTGAGATACCCCCAGCTGCAAACGCCGACGGAAAAACGCGAAACCTTACATCCTGCCTAGGAACACTTTTGTTCAGATTGGCTTCGTGGCTTCTTGCCTGCAGGGCAATAGCCATGTGTTTCCTTGAGCTGATGGAGGCATTGGGTTTAGGGTAACAGGGCTTGGCTAAAACGAGTTTTTGAAAATCTTCCTTCCATGTGAAGGCCTCACAAAACAAGCCCCTCCTAAGTCTGGCTTGCTGTTAGGGAGCTTAAAGTAAGTTACAAAAATGAGATAACCCTAGTATTTTACTATATACCCATATTGAGGTAACTTAAGACCCTATACCTGTATTACCCTAAGGGTCCAAGTACCTAAGAACCATCTATTTACCCAAAACCTGTACTACAATTACTACTACCCAAAACCCAAGTACCTAATTATTAGGTATTTGGACCCTTTGGAACCCTAAACCCTAAACCCTAAACTATGGAAACTTCATTTAAGTTCCTTAGCAGCAACTCGGTGGTTTCTTGGGGCCCCTTTTTTGGCCCAAGCGACCAACCTTGCGGGTCTTACTGTCGTGTCCAGGGTTGGGAATGTGGGGTTGAGGGGTTTAGGGTTTAGGGGTTTAGGGCTTAGGGGTTTCAGGGTTTAAGTTTCAGGGTTCAGGGTTTAGAGGTTTTAGGATCTTAGGGTTCAGGGTGTAGGTCCTGAGGTTTTGGGATGTAGGATGCACGCTTCTGGGTGTAAGTGGCGGGGGTTCAGGCTCTAGATGAAAAATGTCCTGCACCAGAGTAGTTTAGATGGAGAAAATTCCTTATGTCAAAGAGATCGAGGGCTTAAGCATAAAATACGGTCGTGGCTTTACAGACCTCCCCCCTTCAGCCAGCATGCAGCGTATTTCTCTGCGGTTTGCATATTCAGTTGTTCAAAAGAGTCGGAGCATTGTGGCTGTAAAGGGCTAGGGGCTTAGCATTGGCGAATGAAGCTCTCACACCTTTGTCCAGCTGGGTGTAATGCGGGTCTTAGGGCTTAAGGTTTAGTTTAATGACTCCACACAGAGGTCTATTTGGCATTGGGCAGGCGTTTACCTGTAGTCCTTCTCTCATTCCTACTTGGAGGGTTTGAGGAGTTTGAGATTTAGGGTTTAGGGTTTAAGGTTGAGGGTTTAGGGTTCAGGATTTGGGGACCTACCACCTAGGTTCTAAATGGGGCACTGGGCAGGCCAACCCCAATTAGGAAACTTATGGCTACATCCATAGGTTTTGCCCTGTTTACTACTTCCGCTAAGCCTTCAAGTAAACCTATGATTCAGGCCGACATCCCAGATGTTGAGCCATAGTACTTAGTTTTCCCAGTGCTCAGGGTCGTAAGTCGTTGCAGGATTTCTTCCATCAACCGTGGGCGGTACATGCGGGGATTAGTTATGAGGGTAGTTGTAGAGTTCTACTCCCCCATAAGCATTAGTAAGAAATCAGAGGTCCTAGGTACTTTGACCTACCTAGCTCCTGTAATTCGAACCCAAACAAGACCTGGATCTGGACAATCATTCCTGCGGAGTCAGTCTCGTGAGAGAAAGGCAGGTATGAGTTAGGTATTACGGTTCATACTGGCTGACAATCCAGCAAGACCCCGAGTACCTCAAACCCCTACATTCTAAACCCTTATTCCCTAAACCCTATTCTACAACACTAGCCTTTACAGAATCCCTTTGGGCTCTTTTGTTTACTTCGAGGGGTGGATTCTCGTGCTTGAGGTTGCCGATTCTTGGGTTTTTCAGGTTCCTGTAAGGGGCACTGATTCGTTTGGGGTTTAGGGCTTGAAGAGGGTTTAGGGTCAGATAACCCAAAGAGTTCACGTATATTGTGTGTACCTTGGGCCGTTAGGGCCCCCACAATTACTTTGGCGCCCTCATGCGAAAGCGACAGCTAAACCTACGGTCTCTAGCGAATTCGAAGTCCTCGCCTGAAGTCCCGAACCCTGAGCCCTACACCCTCACTCCTTAGTCCTCAATCGAAACCTTACATGAGCTGTACTCTAAACTCCTAGTATCTCCGATAATATGGGTTCCCATGCTCGTTGGCGGGGTGTCAGTAGTCGGTCTGGAGAACTCTAAGTATCCTACCCAACTCCCAGATGGTCGTGCGGTACCACATGCTGGAGGACTCACCCCTGAGTTTTGGGTTCGAGAGAGTTTGGGTTCAGGCTAAGTTGTTTGCGCAAGAGTTTACACGGCTTCCCCTTTCCTATTGGGATTGATGGATTGTGGCTTGCTATCCTATATTTCTAAGTCATGCGCAGGCTTGCGTTGCGCCCTCATCGAGGTCCTCATACATGCTTCTCCTACTCGGTAGTTTCCCTAAACAGGAGACGCCAACATCCCAATTCACTACAACCCTCTTTACAGCGAACCTCCCAAAGGTACCCACTAATTGTGGGAAACTCCCACTTGTCAAATCCTGAACGGGCCCCACACCAGGAGAAACGATGCATGTGGGAGCTGGGTTCCCTCCCTCGCAGCAAGCGCTGATGAAGGTTTAGGGTTTAGGGTCTACGACAGGTCCATACTGTGTAGCTTTTCGGCATGGTTCTTAAGAACGCAAGCTGTCTCACGGTCATATGAGCCACTGTCTAAACTCCCAGCAGAACCCTAAGGGTCCAAGTACTTAATAATCATATACTTACCCAAAACCTGTAGATTATAAATACTAGCACCCAAAATCTAAGTACCTAATTAGTAGGTACTTGGACGTTAAACCCTAAACCCGTAAACCCCATATACCCCCATTTTCCCCTCTATACCCCTATATATACCCTTATAGATCCCTTTAAAGGGGCCCTAAACCCTAAACCCTAAACCCCAAATCCTAAACCCTAAACCCTAAACCCCAAATCCTAAACCCTAAACCCTAAACCCTAAATCTACTTCTTGGGTACTTTTGGACCCTTTTGGGGATGAGGATGTCCTGAAGCCGGACCAACTCACCGAGCTCCTTCGCTTCAGGCCCTTTGCTTTGGGTTTAGGGTATACCTCTGACCCCAATGGGTTTAGGGTTCAGGGTTTAGGGGTTAGGGTTTAGGGTTTAAGGTTTAGGGTTTAAGGTTTAGGGTTTAGGGATTTCAGGTTTAAGGGTTTAGAGTTTAGGGTTTAGGGAGTTTAGGGTTAAGGGGTTTAGAGTTTAGGGGATATAGGGATTTCAGGTTTAAGGGTTTTGGGTTTAGGGAGTTTAGGCTTTAAGGGATTTCGTGTTTAAGGTTTAGGGTGTTTAGAGTTTAGGGGTTTAGGGTTTAAGGTTTAGGGAGTTTAGGGTTTAGGGGTTTAGTGTTTAAGGTTTAGGGAGTTTAAGTTTTAGGGAGTTTAGGGTTTGGGGATTGAGGGCTTTCAGTTTAGGGATTTCGTGTTTAAGAGTTTTGGGTTTTGGGATTTCAGGTTTAAGGGTTTTGGGTTTTGGGTTTAGGGATTTCGGGTTCAAGGGTTTTGGGAGTTTAGGGTTTAGGAGTTTAGGGTTTAAGGTTTAGGGGTTTGGGGTTCAGGTGTTTTGGGATTTCAGGTTTAAGGGTTTGGGGTTTTGGATTTATTGATTTCGGGTTTAAGTTTAGGGTTTAGGGGTTTTGGGTTTAAGGTTTAGGGAGTTAAGGGTTTAGGGGTTTAGGGTTCAGGTGTTCTGGGTTTAGGGGTTTTGGGTTTGGGGTTTAGTGGTTTAGGCTTTAGGGTGTTTAGGGTTTTGGGGGTTTAGGGTGTAGGGAGTTTAGGGTTCAGGGAGTTTAGGGGTCTAAGGTTTCAGGTTTAGGGGTTTAGGGTTTCTGGTTTTAAGGGTTTGAAGTTTTGGGCAATGAGGGGGTTTCCATTGCAAAGGAAAATAGATAATGGTATATTGGGATGATAGACGGATTCAAGGATGATATTGGGTTTTATTGGGAATACGTAGGGATCATGGAAGGCAAACCCTAAACCCTAAACCCTAAACCCTACGTAAACCCTAAACCCTAAGCCCTAAACCCTTAACCGTGTGGCTATAGGGTTCAGGATGAAAAGGGGGTGGGTTCTCTAGAAGACTAGGCGCCTGAGGTTTTTTGTGTCCCTCCAGAGGGGTTATACTCCTGGAAAGTAACATGGAAACC
>CAJNIZ010005961.1:0-11510 GCA_905231905.1 Symbiodinium pilosum | reverse complement strand
ACCCCATATTCTATCTACCTAAGCGGGACTGCAGGCTTTAATGTTTTGTGTTAGATAATCTCCCCGCCATCCGCAGTTTCAAGCAGACGCGGGGCTTCTGAACAGAGTATCCATTGGGGGAAGATTAGGGTTCTATTGGGGATATATAGGGATAATGGGTTACTACTAGGATTATATAGGGATTCTAAATGTGGATATACGGGGGTTATATGGGGATAATGGAAAAGAAAATGGAAACTACTACAATATAATAGGGTAGACATGTCGCATGTGCTCGAAGCACGGTGGCTCTTTGGGTTCCCTTTTCGAAGGGCCCGATGGCTCCGGGGATGACGACGCCTGATTTGTCACCTGCACCTTTATAAATCCGAACGAGGGGAAGGGACTGCCCTTGGTTGAGCCATTGTCTAAAGTCCTAGTATCCTCTTAATAACCCCTATAGTAATCCCCTATATAATCCCCTATATAGCCCGCCTTAGGGAGTTTCGATTATGGCTCAGTTCACTGTAGTGCTCCGGTTAAATTAAGCACGCAGCTGGGAATTTTAGGCTGAGGTTGGCAGCAGGAGGCCTTGGAGCACATGCGCACAGTGGCGAGACTCATGAGCATCAGCTGTGCTCCCTTCCAAGACCATGGGCCAAAGAACTAGCATCATGAGCAGCAGCTGCACTCCCTGCAAAAAAAAAACATGACTACAAGCCGAATCATGATCATCAGCTGTCCCTCAAAAGCACTAGGCGCCCAAGTAGCCGGCATCATGAGCATCAGCTGTCCCCTCCCAAGTGGCCAGCATCATGAGCATCAGCTGTCCCTTCCAAAATACCAAGGTCCCAAGCAACCAGTATCATGAGCATTACCTGCTGGCTGTTTGGGGTGCTTTGGGCTCATGGTGGTGGAGCCTTGGGCTGCAAGACCCCAAGCTTCACACCAAGGCCCAACTACAACAGGCCGCTGAGCAATTACAAATAGCAATTATGGGTCTTTTTGAGGCACCCTATATCATAACCATACTGGGAACTTGGAACCATATTGCGGGCAAATATTTGAATCCCAGAAGCCTAGAGTGATCAGATACACCCCCAGCTCCTAAGCCTTACAAACAATCTTTAAACGGAAAGTGATCAGATACACCAAGCAGACCTCCCCGGTCCGTAGCCCCAAGGCCCAAAACCCTAAACCTCGTAGCCTTTGCCATTTCGGATGCTTAAACGAACACGGAAAGTGATCAGATACACCTGGCAGACCTCCCCGGTCCGTAGCCCCAAGGCCCAAAACCCTAAACCTCACAGCCTTTGCCATTTCGGAGGCTTAAACGAACGACCTCAACCATTAAAAGCACAAAGGGACGCTAGGCTGTACTAAGTCTGCCCTTTTTTCAACATAGTTCTTCCCTAGTAACACATGCTACGACTAGTCCACAGGCGCCACCGCCCGGAGAACATTGAAATTAGAAAAAGGATTCACATTACTACGGGACCATGGTAATGTGTTGTTAAAGAACGTAAACTTAATTACTAGAGTAAGGAAGCACTATATTCCGGGCCTATATACCCGTGCTATGGTAACTTAAGCTCCTTCACAGCAACCCAGTAGGTTTGCGGAGGCAAGCTTTTGCCAAGCGGCGGCCCTCGATGAGGCTCCGCATCAGCTGAGCTGCAGTAGACATCCTCAAGTCTCTCAGGGGTTGGAGGTTTTGGGCTTTAGAGAGTCTCTGTGTGTGTGTGTCTAACATATGGGCATCCAGGAAGGACTACGTGGGTGTACTTGGGGGTAGGCTTAACAGGTTAAAGCTGCCGTCGACACGCTGAGCCCTTTCTTTCGCAAAAAGAACGGACCAAGGAACATTTTATGCATATCACATTATAGAGAGGCTTCACGAAAACTGTTGTAGAGATTGTGTAATCCCCTCACGCTGAGGGCCCTACGGATATCCCCGCCCACCCCAATCAAAGTTTACCTTCTTAGACAGGATAGCATCATGTCAGGAACATTCATTATCAGGGGGCGGCGGGCTTGTTATCCGAGGAAGGGATCCAAGCATAACCCCTTTACATTTTCCATGGGACAACTGCACGCGGTTTAGGGTTTAGGGCTTCCCTTGGATTTTGCATTTGATTCTCAGGCCAAGTGTTGGGCCGGAGGACGTGCCACCCGGTTTTAGGGTTTAGGGTCTAGTCTAGGAGGACCCCCCACCCTGTAATAGTGGTATAATAGGAATATAGTAGGACCCTAATATAGTCCTTAGTATCCCTTATAGTCACTATCACAGGGTGGGGGGGTCCACCTAAGGTCTAGTGTGTATGGAGGACTACCCAGGTGATGTTGGAGTGGATAGAAATAGAGAGTACGGTGAGAACACGTGACTTCTGGCGAAGAATCCGACTACAGCACTGAAGCCTAAACCCCTATTAGTACAACCGGCTATTGCCATCCCTACTCCGATTTCTATCACTGAACCTCCTCTTTCTAGAATTATGAGTCAGTCCCATTCCTATTCCGGCTTTGCCAATAGTATCTCTACTGCTCTTTCTATCGCTACTATGGGTTTGTCAGGTCCTGGCCTTTGCCTTTCACAAGAACCTAAATAAGTCACCTCGGGTCAGGTGTAGGTATGGTGCAAAGCCAAGGATTCCAAGAATTCCCCCATCAAAGATGGACGCAAGAAACTTCTCCTTGTAACCCTTATAGGGTTTAGGGTTTAGGGTTATAGGGTTATAGGGTTATAGGGTTTAGAGGTTTAGTGGTTTAGGGTTCCCTTGAACACAGGTTCCCTTCGGGCACCTTTTTGAGACCCCTCTCTGTCGATGTCCGAGGTTGTAGCGGCTGTAGAAATCAGATTGAGTTTTGGGATGGAATGTGTTATAACCCCCTCGCTGTAAAATTAACCCCCTCCAACCCCACCCTAATATCAAATACTCCCATTGTGGTAGATCACCGTATACTTGGAACATTGAATGCTATTCTGAGGTTAAGAATGCGAGGTTTGCAAGAAATGGAGGGTTGCCGGGATAGGCGTGACTGAGGATGCCAAAGCTCCGAGAAATCCCCACTGCAGGAATATATGGCTCCGTCATATGCTTCCCCCGTGCAGTTCTGGTGTAATGAAGGTGCAAGCAATCATGCGCAGCTAGGGCCCCAGATACTCAATTCCGAATTCTTGTTGGTACCTACAAACCTTTTTTTGGGTACGTGGGCCCTCTATGATATACATGTTGAACACCTCTTCAAATTTCAAGTCCTCGGGTACTAACCTCCAGTAAACCACAAGAATGCTTCTTCAGTCCAGATGCCTCACTGTGATCTCCACCTTACCTTATCGATTGCTTTTCAAAACAAGGCACGAGTCCAGCGCGTTTTGGGCAATAAAAGGCGGAGATTGTATAGGGATTCTATAAGGTTTATATGGGATTTATATGGGGATTATATGCGGATTATATAGGATGTCTATAATCTCTTTAAGGAAGCTCCCCTGAGGAGCCCCCAACAATCAAGGCATCATCAGGGGCTGCAGAAGCACTTTTTGTGGGATGGAGGGGAGGGTAGGGCTCCCTTGAGGGCTTCTGCTTGTCAGGACGCAGCAAGGGGCAATTCACACTTCGGCCAGACGGAAACAGCATGAATGGAGGGAGCGGCCGAAACGCATGCGAACCTGTAAGGCCACAGACACATCTCAAAGTACCTGCAGTCCTGAACGGTGGGCAAGCCGGCACGTTCAAGTACGTTCGCAGGTCTTGTTGCGTAAGATTTCTCAACCTAGGATACCCTGAGCCCTAAACCTTAAAAGTCTGTTGGGGCGCCCTCCCTAGAATCGTGTCAAGATTGTTGGCAGAATTCCAAAGTAAGCCTTATGTGCTTTAGGGCTTGGGTTTCTTGAACAAATCCGCAAACGCAGGGTTACCAACCCTGAAGCCCTGACAGGGTCTGCCGGGAGGCTTGTATGCACATTCGACCCCAGCGAAACCTGCATCAACAGAATTTAGGGTTTAGGGTTTGGGCTTCAGTGCGTAAGGTGTGGTTTGTTCTAGGGCGGTACTGGGGGGAACTTGACCCCTCAACCCTAAACCCTGCAAAGGCTGGGGAGGACTAGGGAGAATAGGGGACTACTAGGTTACCTACCCCCCAACAGGACTTTGTAATCAATGCCTGGGTGTCTGAGTCCTTGACCGAGACCAGAACATGAAAGCACACACACAAGCTAGAAGTTATAGAGTTTGTGCTCAAAATCATGGGTTCCTCTTGCAAGCCATGTTAAAGTGAAGCACGACACCTAATATTTTGAGTACAGTACCACAATCAGCCAAGTTTCGGAAATTAGTGTAAGGACCTGCTGAGTTAGGATAGGGTTTGGAGCAGACTATACGAAAGCTACATAAGTATTCTGAAGGATTGACAGGTAGTTTGGCTTCTACAGTCGTGCAACCCCTCGCCCGACACTTCCAAAAGTCCTGGAAGCAGACTGGCTCTATGCCTGCCTTTCATTGCATTGGATAAAACAAGGCCAACAGGGCCTACACTATCAAAAGAAACCCTAAACCCTGAACCAATCCCTAAACCCTAAACCCTAGCTTGCACAGAGCTCTGGGCCCGAAAAGTCAATATTTCCCGATATAGATAGACTCGCACTATCCACTACTGGTGAACAAGGGATAGGGGTGATTATATAATAACTGTCCCTGCATTCCTTCTATACTATGATTCCTGGTAGGGGGCCTAAGCCACAGCCTGAATTGTTCAGGGCAACGTGGGTTTGACAACCTTAAGCCACGGCGAGGCTTGCGCGAGGGAATCAAAAGGGAAATGCTCAGGAGGCTTAATCCACCATCTGGGGTTTCCCCATTTTACGAGTACTGTTTTGGGGTCCCCATGATAAGGACTATTGTATTTGGGGATCTACATTGGGTTCCTCTTTTTGTGGAAACTACCATGTATCTGTAGGGTCAGAAAGGGCAAGGCCGTTTCAAGGAACCATCTAACCCTCTGACATTTCAGGAACGGGGAGAATTGCTCTCAGACCAAGCTAGCTCAAAGCTGAGGCTTCTGGTACTACATATTACAGATTCCATTTAGGGTTGAGGGTTTAAGGATTCCCTCTTAGGGCCTTGACGCTCTAGATAGGCTCCTGAGCACTTGGAAGAAAAAGCGCAAGAGCAAAGCCATGCCCCATAGGGTGAAAAGTATGGCCAACCCGGGCCCAGAGAGAGTTCTCCAGTCGTTGTGCATACACCTTCATAGCCTCTTCCCGTCGTGCTTCTCAAAACACATAGAGCTCTATATAATGCCCTCAGAAAACCGTCTGCTTCTGAAAGCAATAAATGAAAACACAGACTTTCTTGAAACCACCACACGCCTGCATGAAGAACTGGGAGATCTGTTGCGTTTGCAGGCGAAGGCTACCCAGCGTTGTCAGGAAGGAACTCCAATCGCCTGTGCGTCGGATCCCCCAGGTGTAGGTACTTCAGAAAAATAGAAAAATTGGGAACTGCTGTATTATTTCGGGCCCAGAACTGATGCTTGAGGGAGAGTGGGCGAGAGCGTATAGGCACAATTCAGGAGTTACATGTGTTTCATTCCACCATTTTCCCTTAAGCACCGGCAAGTTTAGTGGTTGAGTGCTTGGGGTCGCCCTTGCAAAAGTCTACTACTACCAGGGGCAAACCGGGAATGTAAACAAACAGATAATCAGATAGATCGCGACATCCCGCTTAAGGCCCCTCATAATCCACACCCAAAAGGCAGGGATGCCAACCCCAAAAAGCTTATCACAGGGTTCAGGGTTCAGGGTTTAGGGTTTAGGGGTTTAGGGTTGTTTTGTTCCCAGTATATGGACTAGGTCGACTTTTGGTTCAAATCGATGAAAACCTGACAAGTACCTGACTGTGCTGTCGAATCGCCATCGGTCATCGACGCCGTAGGATTGCAGTCCTCGCTCATACTTGAGGGTTTCAGGCTTGTACCCTCTGGGGTTGTACTTCTGAGTTTGGGGATCCTTTTAAGGGACTTTAGGGTACTACATTGGCTCATATAAGGGCTAGATTAAGGCCATATTGGGTGAACCCTAAAGCCTAAACATGATTTTAGGGGTACAACCCTGGATTCCTCACTCAGACTTTGTGGGGCCAGGGGGTACTAAGGAGCTATGAGGGGGATAGAACTAGTTCAGCGCTGACCAACCTAGCCAAGAAGTCGCCAGCGCTGCATGTAAGGGCTCGGAATTCAGATCTTGGATGTTCATGCCGAACCCTCCCCCACGCCCAGAGCCCTGAACTGCTCAACCCCTAGCTCCTGTACTCCTTTCCCAACTCGCTGCACCCCTAACTCCAAAAGCCAAACCTGACATCTTCCCGGATATCATCCAAGATGACCCAGTAAATGCCGTGTTGACGGCCAACATGCTGCATGACCCAAAATACCGAAACAATTGGGATAACCGTACTGTAGTGAAATGTTGGCCTAAGCTTTATAGAGAGCACGGTAGGGATGAAGATCCCTGGGCCAGATAAAGCCCTTAGATTTACGGCTTTCAATGTGATCTTAGTTGCGAACACATGGTTTTCGTGATACAACCTATCTGTAGCCTCGTTCTGGAGTGAGTTGTAATCTACAAAAACATCATTCCACTCCCCCCCCCCCAAATCTGCACATATTGCTACTCTTCCTCCTCCTCCTCCTCCTCCTACTACTACTACTACTACTAGTAGCACCAATTCAAGTACTGCCAGTGATACCGAGACTTTGACAACCCATCAAGTCCCCAGACATGTTCACTATTGCCCCGCTCGGAATTCCGGGGGGGGGGAAGGGGCTACTAAAATGATCCCCACACTGCTTAATAGCGTGGAGAATTTGTTCACCTCCCCAGCACACTGACCTGCCTGCGAAGCATTGTTGTAGAGCTTCACGGCTTCTACCATCGCCGTGAAGAGGGGCTCAGTGAGATTTGCGATCTCCGGCGCCAACCTGGCAGCATTTCTGATTTGGGCTTCAGCTAAAAAAGGTAGCTTCAACAGCCGGAATTAAGACCCTATTGTAGTCACAGTGTAGCGGGGGGTAGTCGGGGACCCACGACAAAGTTGGAAACTCCCCGACCACACCCTAAGCCCTGAAACCTAGACCCTAAACCGTGGATGAATTGCATTGTCACAAAAAATCACTTAGGTAGGTATGCTATTGTTAGAAGCCACCAGTTTTATCTGCAATAGTAATTTTGAAAGACAACATAGCCGTTTACTTGGCTGCAATTGGATATTAGCTGGTTACGACAGCTTGGGTTTTCTCTACCTTGAAACCCTAAACCCTAAACCCTAAAAGCTGAACCTGAACCCCAAACCCTAAACCCAAAACCCCAGACACAAAACCCAAAACCCAAAACCCCAAATCCTACACTCTACCTCGAACCCCAAAGCGCGTGGTTCATCCCAACCTCCGCGCTGTCTCTTGGCTCGACTGAACCTGAATGCCCAGACCCCTGGGAGGATCTAAAAATTAGATACCCTATATAGACCCATTATAAATATAATCCTTACATAAATTCCCATATGGTTCTAGGGGGTCTAATTTTGAGATCCCTTTGGGGGTCTGGGTGTTTGCACACGGAGCAGCTTAGGTCCAAAGCCTTCAGATTCCCAGACCCCATAAAGAATCCCAAAAAATGGACCCCCCCCCCAATATGAACGCACTACTACATTGGGGAAACTAGGGGATTCTAAAAAGGTTCCATTTTTTGGATTCTTTAGGGGGGTCTGGGAATTTGGAGGGGCTTCACGTAGGGTTTAGGGGTTTAGTGTTTGAGGTTTAGAGCTACCTGTAACACCATTTACGTATAGTTTAGGTTCTACATATGAATTGAGAGGTCAAGACTACTAAGCTGTGGGTGTTTGAGCTACAGGTACGGGAGAATAGGAGTGCGCCTGAAGATGGATTCTGGCCGGTCCCTGTTTGGGATTTTTCTGCGGATCTTTTGCGAAACATCCACATGTCTAAGCAGATCCACATGAGGTATAGTCTAAACTCCTAGTATTCTGATAGCATCTCCAGAATAAGCCTGGTCCCCTATATATAATCCCCTGTATAACCCCCTTCAAGTAGTTTAAACTATAGCTCACATGACTGCGCCCCCCCGAGCCTGGGAAGACAACGGCGAACCTTTTCAAAAATCACACCACGGATCTCTGACGGTAGGGGTGCGGTGGGGAGTAACTTTCTGGGGAGCTGATAAGTCAACATCGAGCTTACCGTTGAGGCCATGGGGACCGTGAATCATTAGAATTTCGCACGATATGGATTATACCATGAAAACCGAAAACACCCGAAAGCTTTGTTGGTTTGGCTCGTATGGGGACTATGATGGTGCAGGCTTCTACATTAAACCCTAAACCCTAAACCCTATAAACCCTATATTCAACCTGTTTAGGCTTTTGCACTGACTCTTCCGAGCCGGTTGGTGATACGAAGTAAACTCAACTCCCCGCTAATATTAGCCCATCGGCCCCAATATCACAGGTTCCCGTTGTGGTATTTGCTATGATATACAGGAAATATTGAACATCGGGGGCTGTGAAGTCTTAGGGAGTTTCCAGAAAGTCTCAGAAAAAGGGGTTCCAGAGATAAATGGTGGTTTCCCAAAATTAGGAATACCTGTTTGGGATCCCTACATTTAGGATTCCATTTTTTTGGGCTCTAGTCGCCCTATTTAGGGAATTACCATATGGTTGATATCTAGGAATTGTAAGGGGAATCCGGGGCCCCGAACGGTTTACATTGATTATCTCGATCGACGGGCAGCGGTGTGCGCGTTCAGAATCTCGGTGACCAGCGGGCGGAATCTGGTAAAATAGTAGGTCACCTGCAAATCACAACTTTGGATTTGTATATGTTGGGTACTGCCTCCACCCTGTATCAATCTGTATGAGCGGTCATATTAAGGGCTATATATAACTAATTGTACTAGAAATATTATCCAGCTGTTGCAGAGGGGGGGGGCGGGACCCAATGTGTAGGTTACATTATGGGCTGAGCAAGCTGCATAGAGCTTCGGCTACGTGGGCCCCATCATCCCCTTATGACCCCCTTGTCCGAAAAGGAGATTCCCCTTGCGCCACAAAATGCTATCCTCGTTTTTAGGGCCCTTTTTCTGGAGAAGACGATATGTACTCATGCTCAAGGGCTTGAAATACAGGCTTGCAGAGGATCATTTGCATGCTGCAGGGCTTAGCGCCCTAAACCCTAAACCCTAGACCCTAAACCCTGAATTATGATGGAAATTGTATTGAGGATGTCGAGGCCGAGGTTGTAGGGAACCCTAAGGGTCCAAAGACCCAAATACTAGGGTTTTAGGGCGCAGATACCGTTCATAGTATAGTATTTGGGCCCTGAAGTCTTATCATTTGGGTCCTTGGACCCTTAGGGTTAGGGAAGACAAAGTAGAGACAAAGGCTCCGCACTTGGCGGGCAGCGGGGTAACTTCTTCCTCAACTGTCCTCACCCTGACTGGCCGTGCACTCTCAAACAGGACAAGCAAGCTTTGATGGAACTTACATGGCATGCTACACCCCCCCCCCAGGTAGTTTTTCACTGTTTGCGGATGCTGGCAGGGGCGTGTGTAGAAGCCAACTGACATGAACTCCTTGACCCTCTGTAAGGGGATACTATAGAGGGCATTTTAAGAAGCTCCGACCTTATGGTATAGGCTTTTAGGTGGAACCCACCTCGGTTTTGGTCTAGGGTATAACCCATATAAGCCTATATAACGATGGAAACGTGCAGTTGCCTCGCTCGTCTACGACATGGACGATTGTTAAAATGTTTAAAAACTATGTTATGGTCCCGTCTTGGGTTCCCTAAATATCAGGGTCCGAGTTGTTATAGGGACCCGCATAGGAACCATAATTTCGACAACCAACCCATATACTCCTACAGAACCCTAGAAAACCCCAAATCCTAAACCGAAACCCTAAACTCTAAACTCCAAACCCACATTATTATGTCGACCCAAGGCCAACCCCAGGAGGGCCTCGGACATCTGATGCAAGGTGCACATGTTCGTCAGGACGGGCAAGCCAGCGAAGGGTACGCCTGAGTTGGGTTCAAGGTTTAGGGCTTAAGGTCTAGGGCTTTGGGCTTTGGATTTAGGATCTAGGGTTTAGGGTTTGGGGTTTAGGCTCAAGGAGAAACATACCTGGACCCCCAAAAGTACGCGGAATCATGGCCTATTTGGCTAGTTCTTGAGGTTTTCTGGCCATTAGTTGACTGCTTTGGGCGGCAGGGGAGTTATGAGTAGGCTACTATATCATTGGGGTTATAGCGAGTACTCTAAACTAAACCCTCAACCCCTAAACCCTAAACCCCTTAAATCCTAAACCCCTGAACCCTATACTCGGGATCCCCTCCACAGTTCGGGGTTGGGTCGGTATATGGCGGACCCCATTTGTCCTAAGACCTCATTTCAGTTGGGGCACCATACTTAGAACACGGAAAACAAGCAGGGGCCATACTTCTTAGCTTGGAACTACAGGCCCGCAGTATGTCCCTGAATCTATATACCCAATTATAATCCCGGCAAACCCAATTAACGGCCGCTAGTTGACCTTCAGCCACACCCTGATCCCAAACCCTAAACCCTAAACCTTGTAGGCCTACCCTCTCCCCGATAGCCATCCCTCTTCAAACTGCTGCTGTCTGGATGCCTTCTATGATGCCGTGATGTGAGGCTTCGAACATGACCTCCGTCTCTTTGAGTGAAGCCTGAGCTGAGTGGTACTTGAAGGTCCCCCAAAATGTTCACGAATGGGTTCCCTTATACAGCACTACTCGAAGTGCTTAATCATCCTTATCAATGGGTTCCCTTATACAATAACAGGGAAGGTCGAGAATTGTTCCAATGTGCCTCCTCGTAAATCAGAGGGCCACCAGGAACCTCCCCACTCTCTAAACCCCTGGACCCTAAACCTCCTAAACCCTAAACCCTAAACCCTTGGCCTCATTGAAGATCTTGGGGGGCCTGATTTAGCGATGCTTCCGGTTTAGGGCGCACCTAAACCCCCCAAGTACCCTAAAATAGGGGCTATGTAGCTTCTATTCGGGGGTACTTAGGGTCTATAGACCTCCCAAACACGAAGCCCTCAAGCCCTAAAACTCAAAATTCATAATCCTGTGTACCCATTCCTCTACTTACCTAGACCCAGGGTAATTTAGAACAATTCCAATTCCCAATTTAAGGCCATGTTGGTACTATTCCCTATATAAACCACCCTTTCGAGCGAGGTCGGGTGAGGTCGTTTTAAACTGACCACTACGTATAATTGCGGTAATGGCCTGTATAGCCCCAGCTTCCGTTTCATTTTCCGTTTCTCAATCGTTGAAACCACGGGACCATATATGCATGTGTGTATAAGTATATATGGTAGTTTCCCAAAATTAGGGGACCCCAATATAGACCCCAATATACTACAGTCCTTATTATTGGGACCCCCAAAAGGGTACCCCTAATTTCGGGAAACCCCCATATATATATA
>CAJNIZ010005960.1:6556-17738 GCA_905231905.1 Symbiodinium pilosum | reverse complement strand
CAAGCATGGCCGTGCGACGAACTTTCCGCCCGGCGCAGTATTGCTATTACTATCTCATTATATCAGCAGGGACTGAAGAAGTGGAAAAGATAATGGACATTGCAATCTCGTTGAGGGTTCGACCGGGGCTATAAAAGCGATCCGGTCCACCACTTGCTCTCAACAACCAGTAACCCAGGCAGCCGAATACCCCGTAATGAAGGACTATATCTCCGATCGTATTAGGGACATCCTAGCTTCATTTACCGTGAGGTACGTTCCTAAATTGAGGTTTGCTGGGCTCTCAGGGCCTGTCCCACATTTCGGGCCTCAGGGCTATGGAATTCAGGTTTTGGGGTTGATGGATTAGCGCTTCTGGTTTCCAGTTTTTAGAGTGTACCTGGCGCGGGATAAGAATTAATTCGTAGGCTTTGGGTGAGAGTTTTGCTGAGAAGCTAGTAGCCTACAATTGCGGTTGCTTTTATCCGAACTAAATTCCTATTTTGGGTTGAAGTAGCCTATTACTTCAGGTAACTTGGCTTTTCGATTAGGGCGTTCTCAAAACAGATGTGTCAGTGCAGACCGTAGGAATGTATAGGGATACTACTTGGAGGTCCGGGGTACTTATGAATTACTAGTAACGATGGCAATAATAGCAGTAGAAGTAATGCGAAATAATACCAGTCGCAGCAACAAAAGTGAAAGGTGTCATTAGGCGCTTCTAACGTAATGATACGCCCCCTACGTCCTTTCATAAGGTCATGACCGGTTGCAAGTACCCTAAACCCTAAACCCTTTCAAGGTAGGTTTGAAATACCCATGGGCTTCCTGCTTTGGGATGTGATTATTGTGTAAAGTTTAGGGTTTAGGATTTAGGGTGTAGATTTCAGGGTTTAGGGTTTAGAGTTTAGGGTTTAAGATTTAGGCCCGGGCGTTGAGGGTTCATCTTGCGAATAATAACCAAACCCCTTCAAGGACTAAACCCTAAACCTATTATTAGCGCTCAGCTCTGGAAGAGAGGTTGTTTTTGACACTTAGAAATCATGAGTGCTGCCTACGTAGTCAAAAGCCGGCTGGATATCTGGTAAACCCCAAACGACCTCGTAGCCTTAAACTCTAAACCCAAACCCTAAACCCCAAACACTCAACTCTAAACCTAGCTGCTTAGTCTATACTTTGGCTAGTGTGAGGCGACATCCGTGAGAAGACTTTCTTCGACAAGGGAGACCACGTATCCTGCCTGCAGTTTTTAGAATGGTGGAAGGATGTGATACAGTGACCTTTACTATGGTAACCCGCTCCACAGGTCGCCCTAGGCCCTAAACGATAAAATTTCGAAGCCTCATTATGGTCCTAGTTAGCTTCCTTTTATGCTTACAGTGGAGGGTACCTCAAGTTCAACATGTTGTTAGTTATTATGTAGGCCCCAGCAATGTGGTGTCTGAGGATATGCGTCTTGAAGCCTTTTGATATGGTTACTTTAGTTACGACTTCTGTATGATCACCCACCGTATGCCCCCGCCCAAGGTTCTCCCGCATTAGGGATTAGTTAAGGTTGGTAAGTTGATAAGGGCTGAATAAGGTCTGACTCATGCCAACTCTACAGTAGAGTTTGCCCTGCCAATGTTCACGGGGCTGCTTGGGTACTTTGCTGCCCAAATTGTAACTCTAACCACTCTTTACATAGAACGTACTCCCGCATGAGCCATAGTCTAAACTCCTAGAATCCTGTTTAGTAACCCCAATAATCCTCCCCTATTCAGTCCTCTATATCTCCCCAATCAAAGGACGTTAGACCATAGCTCACATGAGCAGAATTTCAAGTTCTGAAATTATCAAATAGATAAGCATCGTTTATTGGCGCCGGATCTCGGAGAATGCGCAAGAGTTTGGGGAGACATGGCCATAGACCCTAAAGCCTGAAACCTATGCCTAATCCCTAAGACCTCAACCGTAACACCCAGACCCTGAACCCCATATCCTAAAAATACTATGCCCTGAACCCTAATTCCTAAACCTTACAAAACCCTAAACCCTAAACCCAAATCCTGTGGCTTTCAACCTAAGTCCCTGGTCATGGTTGGCTGCATTTCACAACCTCCTCAGAGGGTTAACTAGGCTGTTGCTAATAAATTTCAATTTAGTGCCCATACTAGCCAGGGTTTTGGGTTTAGGGTTAAGCTGCCATAGTATGGGGAAAAACTAAGAATGATAGGGTTTTAATTATTGTAGTAACTAGATTCCTTAGCAGCAACCCGGCTTAGGGTTCAGGTTTGGGGTCTGCCTTCTGGCAAGGAACAGGTCATTGATGAAGGAAAACTTTCTTCGCTCTCAAGCGGACTAATTACATGGATGGCTTTGATAAAAGAAGCCTGTGATCTCAAGTAACCTAAGTTCCAGGCATCAGAAACGTTAAGGTTCAGCCTGATATCTTCCATCAGCAGTTCCACATATACTCTAAAACCTGGCTTCAAGCGCCGTACACCCGACATAGCTCCTATATGTCCCCCATATATCTGCAGTGAATGCCCTTTTACCCATAATCCCTAAGCCCTAATCCCTAAACCATCGTAAACCCTACCCAGATTCACCATAGACCCTTCATTCGAGGATACCTTGCAGGGGCGGGTTGGTTGGTTACCTTTGGCACGCTCTAATCCTTTGACCCCAAATCACCTTACTTTTCACCTCGGGCGCGCTTAGTTAGTACTTTGAACCGGCGGAGGAAGCCCTTCTTCGTGCTATATGTCTATAACTGAAGAGTACTCTCTTACTTGGTTCGGTTCAACCACCCGCACACCCCATGCCGACCCTATGCCGTAAAGCCAAAACTCTATTCTATGAACCCTAAATCCTACTTGGAGGGTCATGGGGACTTAGAATGTAGGTTAATAATTAGAATATCTAATGTAACTACATGGGTTCTAGGGGGTATTAACCTAATTACTACGTCCCCCTGACCCTTAACCCTAAACCCTAAACTTACTAAGTCCCCCTGACCCTCCAAGTAAACAGAGGTGTTGGTCATTGACGATTTCACGAACTCCGGGAGTACCCTCTTTGGGGCTGTGACTTTGGTGCGTGCCGTCACGGCAGTAATGTCTTGAGAGTTTAGGGTTGTGGATTATGGTTTAGGGTTTAGGGTGTTGAGTTTTGGGTTTAGACTTTACCCTAAGGATCCAAATAGCCCAATGTAGCTATCATGTACAGACTTTGGGGCCACATGTAGGTGTTATTTGCATACTTGGATCCCTAGGGGTTATCCCTATACAACCCAAATATATTTCTAATATAACCCTATATAACCTTAGTAGCTTCCATTTTCTTTTCCATTATCCCTATATAACTCAAATATATACCTATTCGAATATGGTTGTTTCCATTTTCTTTTCCATTCTCTAAGGATCCCCAGAGTTGGGGTTTGTTCTGTTGCAAAGTCTTGTTGTTCAAGATGCTATCTGACACACCCACGTGGGAGTTTCCGGGAAGGTAATCTCAGCTGGTCGGTTCATTGTTTGGGTAAAGTGCCATCTCAGTCATAGACGCTGAGTTTATCCTAAACTACCAGCCCAAAGCTCGGGTATGGGGTTCAGGGTTTAGAGTTGAGAGGCGTTTAGCGTTTAGAGTTGGGGGTTCCCCATGTTGAGATGCTATGTTAAGGATTCTAGTAACTAGTATCTCGGCATATCTCGGGGTTTGCAAGACGGGTTTCTCTCTTTTGGAGACCCCGAAATTTTAAACTCAGCTTGATTTCCTAGCCCGACAGCATCCCAAATGCTATCTGAAATCTGAAGTTCAGAGAGTTGCAACACATTTCTACATTGCCTACAGCCCGGAAACCTACTATGTAGGTAGCTAGGCTTCCAGGGTTATGTTTACCCGAGGTGTCCAAGCACTCCAATGACAGGGTTTCCGGGCCTGAAATACTGTTATCCAAGAGGTTCCTTGCACGCAAACACAAAAATCGGGGTACTGTGAGGAATCCCGCAAGTCAATACATAACCCAACGCAATCATCCTTACATTCCCTTGTCGCATGTAGACCCCCACACTGAGATCTTAATGGGACTCCAAGGGTGCAGAAGAGCCTTGGTGCATGAAGTTGCGCACCGCTTTGGATACCAGAAAAGCTGTCTGGCCAACCACTGAGAGATTTTTTCGCGAATACTGAACAGACACAGGCCAGTTTTGCGGCACAATTTCGGCATGAAGGTCAGGCAGCACATCACCTTCAGCGATGAGCTTCATGGGATTGGGCCCTCGCATGCCTTCACGCTCTTCGCAGTCTACTGGAACAACAGCACGAGCTCTTCCAGATTGTGCTCCTCTTTGCAAGTGCTCGGGGCAGGCAAGTGGACGGTGTCATCTAGATCCTAATAGCCTAAGGGTCCAAGTACCTAATGATCAATCTACTTCCCCCAAACCTGTACTATACTTACTATTACCCAAAACCCAAGTACCTAATCTTGACCCTCTGGCAAGAAGCCGCAAGCATCCAAGGCCGAGATTCCTAGGCCCTAACTAACCCCGAAATCCAAAACTCTGAGCCCCAACACCTCGAAACCCTTGCATCCCCAAACCCTCAGCCCCAAAAGCCGTAAACTCTACTTGAGAATTGTTCAAAACAACATCCACGACACCTTTTCGATTCTTTAAAATGTTGAGAAGCTCCTTAACCCTAAACCCCAGACCCCTAAATCCTAAACAGTCAAAGTCCAAAACCCCAAACCCGATCCATGCCCATAATCCCTTTACTCTAGGCATCCAAAAAGCCAAATGCACTAGTTTGAGACGTTAGGGCCCAAAGTGGGTATATCCACTGTAGGATTCAAGCCCTTAACCTGGCCCCCAAAACCCTACACATCCCTATAACCCCCCTTAAACGAACCTTTAACATTAATCCCTCTTTCGCGCTCCACACCCATATGAAGGGTCTTTGATGGGGGAATGTTCAATATTGGCGGTGTGGGGTGGTTTAGCATTGGAATGAACAGAAAGGATTGAGTCCTAAACCCTAGAAACATCATTCACAGCATATGTAAACCCAGATTCCATGCGTTTTATCCTAAACCCTAAACCCTAAACCCTATCATTTTCTTTACCATGTGATTCTCCATCTCTGAGGCTCATCTCCCTAAGTCCCTGAACTCTAAACCTTGAGCCCTGAAGCCTCAGGCCCCAAATCCTTAAACCCTTAGGCTTCCAACCCTGAACCCTATAAACACCATAAACCCCATAAACCCCATAAACCCTATAAACCCCAAACCCTAAACCCTACACCCCAAACGCCTAAGGCAGCTTGCTCCGCTCTTCTGGCGGCCTCATGGGCCTTTCCGCCCCTCGTCCGCGGTTAAGGGTTAAGGATTGAGGGTTTAGGGTTATGGTAAGTCCTCATACCGGTCACAATTGCATACACGTATCTATGTGGAAACAATGGATTTCGGGACAAAACTAAACTTGGAACCCGAAATCACGGCTAACCAGGCTTGAAATTACTACAGGGGCACGGAATCCAAAGTTGGAACCTGCAAAATTTAAAGTTGGAGCTTGGACTGTCCAAGCCAATTGCTCCTACAACAGGGTTCCAACTTTCCAGCGTCCACTGTAAGGGTTTTGGCGCTTAGGTTTCAGCGCGGGGCTTGGGATTTTCGGATCTGTGTTGAAGTTTCTCAAAATGATCCCCATATAGAGCCTAAGGTAAGCACCGCCAATAACCCCCCCCCCCCCCTAACTGTTCTCCATATTCAGGAAAGTTTGGATTTGAGGTTTCGGATTTGAGGTTTCGGATTTGAGGTTTAGGGTTGAGGAGTTACTCGCCCAGCGACATCCGGCCAGGGAAACGGTGGATGGAGGATTTTTTGAACCGCCTAGAGCCCACACAACAGTGTGTAGACCCTAATCCCTAAGCCCCAGCTAAGCCCTAAACCCTTATTGGAGGGTTTTGGGATATGGGGTGGTGCGAGTTTTACTCCATCTACAGTAGGGCTCATGGCGCTGGCGGTGCGGGTCCCTCTTGCAGGTTGGTGCTGAAGCTGTGTGCTTTAGGAGGTTGAGAGCTTGACCTGCAGAAGAAACCCACATGTTAGGTGGACCCCCCACTATGGTGAATATGAGGGATAATGTATGGTTTAGGGTTTAGCGGTGATAGTAGGGATAAATAGTAACTATACCAGGGTCTTTTAGATCCCTAACCACTACTGCAGGGTGGGGAGCGTCCACCTGATGGACATGGCCTTTTCCGAAATGTAGAGGTCTCCTAAACTGTTTGTACATTATAATGAGGATTGAATTGGAAGCTCGCGTTTTCTCAAAATGCCTATACGATGTGGGCATTGCGCAGAGATTACTGAGGTTCAGGTGAGGCATTCTACAGGAACCCCAAACCCTAGACCCTAAACCCCAAACGGTCATCAGGAAACAGGAGGATGTGGGTATTCTGTTCAGGATGGGATCTCGCCTGTGCGTGCTACCCATACTGTTCACGGACAAAGCTCTGTATGACCTTACGTATACCATATTTCCATATTTCTCTTGGGATTACGCGGAGAGGGTCATGCAGGATTTCGCCCATCAAGCGTAAACCCTTAACATGTTCACCCTGAACACCAATGTCAGCTGCTAGAACTGGCAGGCAACGATACTCTAAACTCTACCTAGACCCTCCAATGTAGTACCTTTTTGGTAGCCCTAATAAAAATCCCTACCAAAAAACCATACCAAGCCCAAAAAGGAACTACATCGGAGGGTCTAGGTAAACCCTATCATGTCAACTTCAAGTTACTGCCTGGCAGAAGATATCAGTTTGTCAAGGTTATGGACCCTTTGTCTGGGCTGTGCGAAATGTGGCCCTAAACCCTAAACTACAAGGTTCCTGAAAATGATTTTTAATTTCTGTTACCTAGAATCCTAATATTTAGCTGAAATTATAATTTCTACTGGGGTTCCAAATCCCTTAGAGTAAACCCCTAAGTTTCCGGTGGATATTGCTAGGCCGGCCTCCCTTGCAGCAACCTGTCACGAATGGTTCGGGCGCAAAACATCGCTTACCACATCAGAATGGAGCCCCTCACCCAGACAGCCCCAATTTCACCTCAATCAAGGAATACAGCATACCTGATACTAAGATTCTTTTTCTCAGATTGAAGGTAAATTCCGCAATAAGGGGGCACTGGGCTGCCTAGGCACATCCCACCAAGATAACAGAGGCATTTTTCAAAGGAATTCTTCACCCATCCTACAGCCTACGCCGCATCCCAGGAAAAAGAGCAGATTGAAGGCAACGGGATGCACAAGGATTTAGGGTTTAGGGTTTTGTGTTTAGAGTTTAGGGTTTTAGGGCATTGAGTTGCAGGGTGTTTGGGTTCTAGGACAGGAAAGCGCGGACAGGATAGTGGAAACATGAATTTGGGTACTGGACCCTTGAGGTAAAGCCCTATTGTCCCCGCAGTAAGATACCAAGTATGACCAGATGATAGTTGCACCAGCGGCCGGGCGGTTCAGGGTTTAGGGCCCGCCAAAAGTTGCGTCTTTCTCTAGGCCGTTTGGTATGGGGCTTCTCTCACAATGATCATTGTACATTCTAGTATATTATAGTCTATTTCATAGTGTACTATAGTGTATTATAGTCTATTAGGGGTTATATAGGGATAATGTAAAAGATAATAGAAACTGTTAATTTGTGGTGGGTTTATCCCAGGATAACACAGGTCTCCTTTTATGAGTTTAGGATTTAGGATTTAGGGCATCCTCACGAAGGTTCCTGCAAACCTAGACGTCTAAGTTTGGAAGTCTACTGGGTTGCTGATAAGGAACTTGAATTAAGTTACTGTAGTAAGGAAGCCCGTAATTTACTATATACCCATATTATGGGAAATTTAATCAAGTTCATTAACAGCAACCCAGTCTAGGGTCTAGTGCCGAAACCTCGATAGTTGCCAATGCTACTCTGTAGCGCCCCTTGTAACGGTCTAATGTAGACCCCTTATTAACAAACCCCTCCTTAATAGGGATTAAAATAGGGATCCCAATATTACGGCCCTAGGGGTTTAATAATCAGGGGTCTACATTACCTGATCAATAGTACCCACATGAAGCCTTCGGGTAAAGGGCACCTGTTGGGCTTCCCGGTGTGCTTCGGGGCGCAGGTATCTGATATGAAGATACCCCAGGGCTGATTTCTCACATCTCTGGGGTTTAGGGTTTAGGATTTCGGGTTTAGGATCCAGGGTTTACCTAGACCCTCCAANNAAAGGAACTACATTGGAGGGACCAGGTAGGGTTTAGGTTTGCAACGACCTCAGCCTCAGCCCCAATGAGTGTGCGTATTGGAAAGTCCCAGAATGTCTTGGTTTCAGGCTTTGAAGTTGTTGTAATGTAGCCAGCTTTGTAGATCCTAAAAGCTGGAGAACCAGTAGCCTAGAACTATTGTTTATGTTCCTTCAAATTCCTTCTGTTTGTTACAATTCCTTCTGTTTGTTACAAGGGCCCAGTCTTTCGGGGAACGAGGCTTTCTACCCAAAACCCTAAACTCTAGGCTTGGAAGGAAAACTCGACCCTAAACTCTACAGCCCGAAAACCTAAACCTTCATGCCACAAGCTCAAAACCTTAGGATTGCAAACCCTAAACCCTCAACCCCAAATCCTAAATCCCAAACCCTAAACCCTAACCCTAAACGCTAAACCGGGTGTCAGGCCTGCCTGTCTCCATCTTTGTCTCGCATTTGGTGGCCGCTTACACACCAGCCCCTCGCCCAGTTATGTTGAGATTTAGGGATCTAGGGATCTAAGGGTTGAGGGGTTTAGGGTTTTAGGGTTCAGGGTTTTAGGGTTCAGGGGTTTAGGGTTTAGGGATTAGGGTTTGGGGTGTAACCTGGCAGGGTTTCAACCGACTGGGGAATCCCTTCAAAGGGTTAGAGGGCTTATGTAGGGCTGTAGGCATAATTCCTTCAAGGGGGTTATACTAGAGGGTTTAGGGTTTAGAGTCTAAACTCCTGAAAGTGGGTTATATAGTGATTCCGGAGGGGACTACTACAGGGATTATTAAGAGGGATATTCGGATTTGAGATTATAGCTCATGCAGGGTAATCTTGGAATGGCATAGGGTTTTAAGTTTGGGTCAGTGCTGGATATGGTTTTGTTGTAGGGAATGGCGAAACCAATGGGCATGGAACAGAACATGAAATGGGGACTGGGATTGAATGGTGGGCTCTGAGGGTCCGGGGAATAGGTTTTACATGTAAGGTTGTCAAGATTATCCTTGCTTTGTGGGGTACCCCAAATATTATTAGCGGCAGTACTAGACTGGATATCCATGCACCTCCAAGTACAGTTTCCATTTTGTGTTCTACTAGAACCGAAGGAGACGCATACAAAACGTGATGTCCAACATTAGGGTTTAGGGTTTAGGGTTTAGGGTTTAGTAACCTCTTCAGAAGGAGCCGGTTGAAGGGAGCAGGGGGAGTTCTGCGGGGACGGAATTTGTCACTGCCTAAGAGTCCCACATTATGGTTAGCTCCCAGGATTTTGAGTACATCGGGTCCATTGTCTGTAATCCTCATGAATACTTATATGCACAACTCCTAGGAAGGAACGACCGAGTTTTGCCAGGCAATTTCAGGCTGTGCACACACTTCTTGTGCCTTTGGCTGATGGAGCTTTTAGACTGAAGTGCGGGAAGTACAGTAGTAGTGGGAACTGTTATCATAGTAGTAGTAATCATTCATAGTAATAGCAGTAAGAATAGCACTAGTAGGAATAAGAGTAGCATTAGTACTAACAGGAATAGTAGTACAATAATCGTAATAGCAGTAAATCCTCACAATGCAGGCCCCGCGGGCATTCCTTTTCCAATCGCCATATATCCGTAAAGTCTTGAAAAAAAAGAGACCCCCGCATGCCTCTCGTACTAGGTACAGGTCCTAAACCTTAAACCGCTAGGTTAGGGTCCTTCCCTTTCTTGCGTAAGGGTTTAAGGAGCAGATTGCATGATCTCCGCAAGCGGGCTTCTTAGGTTTGGTTGTTCAAGGTGCCAACCCTGGAGGCAAGAAACGGTTTTGGATTTGATGTGGGTGGTTGTCAAAATGATGGTCTCTTTTTGGATCCCTATTATAATGCGGCACCTAATATTTAGGGTACCCAAGAAGGGACCATAATTTTGACAGCCACCCATGTCATGTTGGTGCGGGATTTTGTGTGTTGGATTGCAGGCTGCAAGCGAATGAGCTCAACATCATGATCTTGTTTCATGGTGGCATGATTTTTACACTGGATCACCTTGTAGCACATGCCTGTAAAGCCTAAATGCTTAACGCCTCAAACCACGATTCTGGTGGCAAACTACCTAGTTATCCTCGCAATCTCCACAATTTCAGGTTGAGAGTGAACTGGTATTTGTAACCGGGTGTCCAGGTAGCCCTAAACCGTAAACCCTGAGCCCTAAACTCTACACTCCCCCAAACTAACATGCAAACCCATATATCCCCCTTTTTGAGGGACGGTAGTTTTTTAAAGGGCCCTTTTTGGGTTTCCATGTTAGTTTCCGGGAGCGTACTGAGTCCTAAGCCCTAAACCTTGAAACCTTCCCCAGAGGGTCCACATATACAACCATTATTGAATTGGGACCCATAATTCCTTCTATAGTATGCTATTTTGGGGCCTAATTCCCTAATAGTTGTATATAAACCCTAAACCCTAAAACCTAAACCCTAAACCCCTAGACCTAAAACCCTAAACCCTGGAACCTCTGGGTTCAGGACACGGTCACCAAAATCCGCAAGAAGCTCACAGGCCTAGGCCTGGGAAAGTCTGCCTTAAGGGCTTAGAGTTTTAGGGTTTAGGGTTTATAGGATTAAGGGTTCAGGGATCAGGGTTTAGGGCTTAGGGTTTAGGATTTAGGCTTTAGGGTTTAGGGTAGGTTTTGAGGATATGGGTCTTTTCAGGCATTCCCATATTCCTTGCGCAGTCAAACAGGAACACCCCAAACTCCAATTCAGGGTATGTATGCCCTTAAAGCCCTAACGTACCCCTAAACCCTACACCTTGGCTACTGCCCCCCCCCAGTAACAGTCTATATTCGGGGTCCTATTAAGGGCTATATATAACCAAATCATAATTATTATCCAGCTGTTACTGAGTGGGGGCAGTACCCAACCTACACCCTAAACCGCTACTTGGCTGAACTTCCCATTTGGTAGTTTCCCAAAACA
>CAJNIZ010005959.1:0-18428 GCA_905231905.1 Symbiodinium pilosum | reverse complement strand
TATATGTGGTGTCAAGAAGGAAATTGGGAGCCCAAACAGGCCCCATGATGCTCATGATGCTGGCTCTTGGGGGGCTGCAGGCCGCTTAAAATGCCCTATAAATGCCAACAAAACGCTCAAAGTACACGCTGTGGGCAGTGTTTGTGGCTGTAAACACCAGTGTTGGTAGGATCTGCAATGTATGACAAGCATGAGACAGGTTTGGCGGTCATTGCACCCGCCAAACCCTTTGCAACGTGCATGTTGCATGTTTTTTTTTCTTCTTTTTTTTGTGTGCTTTTTGCCCATATTTTCAGCACTTTTGTGGACCCTAGGCAGGCCCCATGATGCTCATGATGCTGATGATGGTGGCTCTTGGGGGACTTCTGGGCGCTTAAGAGGCGCTGTAAACCCCAACAACAGGCTCAAAATACACGTTGTGGGCAATGTTTATGGTTCAATGCCGTTTTTGATGCCTTTTCTTGTGTTTTTGACCCCTTCTGCTCCCAATCAAGCCAAAATGCGGTCTCAATTGTGCAGCTGATGTTCCTGTACGAGGCGCGCGCGCGCGCACGCCGCACAGGAACATCATCAGCACAATTGGGATCCCACTTTTGGCCGTTTTCAGTTAAACTAGAGAGAGCGTAACAAGAGCTGGGTGGGCAAGGGGGGTGGCGGCCAGGCCGGCCCGTGCCGCAGGCCCTAAATTGTGCAGATCCCCCAAGCTGCTGTAATGAGTTGGTTCCTATGAAGCCTACCTCTTTTGGAATGTCGGAACCGGACATACTGACCTTATGTAGATCCTGATTACTAGCCCCCATCCTTTTAAGGGAGGGTCTCCCAAAACGAGGGCTTAGGGTTTAGGATTTAGGGCTTAGGGTATGCAACCCCTCCACTCACGCTCAGTATTCCCAACATGTTCTAGTATACCAGAATGGGAATGACTTGCATTAGGGGGTGTGAGGGTTCAAGACTAGGTGGTTTAGGGCTTAGGGTTTCCTTCAAGGAGTAGGAACCCTGATCTCCTGCAAATCATCATATGGGAGTTTATCAAATGTCTTTGGGGTTTAGGGTCTAGGGTATATCTAGTAGCTGAGTAGGCACCCTTTAACGCTTTGGGGTGTAGAGAATGCTGCTGCAATTAAAAGGTTAACCTTCTCTGCGCCAGGAAATTCAGCAGCTAGGATATGACATATTTCAATGAGGACCTACACCTGCCTCTATACGCTGAACCCTAAACCCTTCCCATTTCGAGAACCCCAAAACCCACTTAGAGGCTCAGAGGTTTTGGTAAGTAGGTCGTACAGGTTGTACATGGGGGTCAAGAAGTTGAGAAACAGACGAACCCCAATTCGAAGAGGACTTAAAACTTCACTTCTTACCTACTTGCCTCCAAGTAAACTTCAGTTAATCCTTCTTGAGAAGCTGAGTTCCGACTTTATATCTACAATCCTGATTGACGAAAACCCTATATATCACCAGTTTGCATGTCGTTTTTCATGTTCTTTTCCATTTGATTCTCCATTCTGGGGGTAATACTATCTCTAAACCTTAATTATGGGAACTACCCAATTGATGGATGGTAACCCCAAGATACTAATATCCTTGTTCTTGGGACCCCCAAAAAGGTACCCCTAATTTTGGAAAACCCCCACATTGATTGGGATTGTATTAGAGGAAGCCAAGCCCCGAACCCCACTCAACCCCTTTCAAGACACCCCTGTGAGCTATAGTCTATACTCTGTAAAGGGTGGTTATATAGGCATTGTATAGGGTTCCTATTACAGGGCTCATGAAGGGGGATGCTAGGAGTGTAGACTTGAGCTCGTGTCGAGTTCTTGCCCAGAGTAGGTTGGACGCTACGTTCGTCAGCATCATCGCCCTCTTGACTTCGCGCAGGCCGCGTGCATCGCCTTTAGGTTTCGGGTTGAGGGATTTAGGGTTTGGGGTTTGGAAGGGGGATCCAGAATGAAATGGAAGAGCGCACGGAAAATGAATGACTGGGTTTAGGATCTAGGGCGTGGGGTCTGGGAGTCTAGAGCTTAGGATTACCCAGAATGCCAGTAGCTCATGATGATCATCTATTCTCCCTAATTTCCTCTTACGTTGGGTGAAAGTAGCCATCAATTGTCCAGGCTTTTTCTGTAAGGGAGACTCAAGTTGAACATCAAGTGCAATATGAAATGGGGACTGGTGGGTTGTTCTTGAAGGGTGTAAGAAGGATTTCTATGTCATAGCAAAGGGAGTTGACAACGCCAGCCCTTCACAAATAACATGACAGTCACAGGCTCCTCTTTTGGGGGGTTGGGTAACCAACGCCAGCATCTAGAGTATATCATTTTGAGTGTGATTTTGAACCCTAATTCAACCGAAAGGTTAACCCCGGCTGGACACACATCACTTCCTTCGTGGTTTCATTCCAACGATGACCACGCTTTGCTGCTGTACTGGTCTTGACAAATGTGGGCACTACAACCAAAATACCTGTCTGTACCCTGCCACGCTAAAAGCAACAACGGTGGACATCGTAGAGATCGAGGGCCAAAGTGGGAAACGAAACAGAGATTATGGTGGATCATTGCCATTACCCTCACATAGTTATTTTACAATACAGCGTACCCCAAAATCCTAGTCAGCCCTATTCTCAACGTTTATGGCCCTGGATTACTAGATTTATTCCAATATTTTTTCATTCTTAATGCATTTACTACTATTGTTATTTCTAGTACTCATATATATGATTACCATTACGATTAGTACGTTTGCCGTGTGTGCTTGCTTGCCAAGGCTCGGTGCGGGTTCTGAACGGCAGCCTCAGATCATCCTGCCCCAGTCCAAAACGTTCCGCGTCCACGATCATGACCTGGTGCTAACACCCCATATGCATCATATTTGCCTTTGAGAAGAGGGAGTAGCTCCGCAAGTGACATCCGTACCTTGGAAGCCTATCCCAGGCCCGTAAAGGCTGCCAAAACTGGATCCGGCCAAAATATCTCCGCCGCAACACTGGGGAAAGTGAGTGGCTCTTGGGAGGTTCCATTTTTGAGATGCTTTAGGGGGTCTGGGATGGGCTTCAAGGCAGCCCTGCCAGAGAATCTTGTCAAGACGGCAAGACAGCTGGACAGGCTGCTCGTACCAAGCTTCCGCCATGCAGATGAGGGCAAGGGCAAGAGTGATATTGCAGTGGTTCAAGTTGAGAAGTGGTTGCCGTTGCTGTCTTGACTCGGGGGCAGATAAGCAGAGTGGCCCAGCCCAGAGATATTGTGAATGGATGAAATCTTGGACAACCTAGGGCTTCTAAGTACTGTAATTTCCGGCATATGGGCGCACTCAGAAAAATGTGCAGGATTTCTTCCATCTACGGTATCCAGGCACAATGTGGGAGTTCTTGAGGCGATGTATTGGAAAGCTGTGCACAGCTCCGTTCGGGTTTCGAGCGGCGCCCTCAGGTCATGACCTCGTGCTAACAAAGCATATGCAGCGCACTCTGGGAAGCCGGCGGTGCTCAGGAAACACGCCAGCCTTCTTTAAGTAAGAACCAGGGCGCGCAGTGCGGACGCCAAAGCATGAATGGCTTGAAGGCAGCCCTGACAGGGCACTTCGTCAAGACGGGAAAGGAGATGGGCAGGCTACAAGTGCCAAGCTTTCGCCATGCAGACAAGAGTATGGACAAGAGTGATAATGAAGTTGTTCAAGTTGAGAAATAGGAGCCGTTGCTGACTGATTTTGGGGCAGATGAGCGCAACAGCTCGGCCCAGAGATTTGCAGGCACATTCGGGGCTTTGCTCCTGAAGCAATGTATCCCAGCGAGCTGAACCATCCCGGTCAGACGCTGGTAAAGCCAGGTTAGCATGTCAGCACACAGTGAGCGTGCTGCACCTACATCCCTAACACCGTACTTGTGGCAGACAGCTTGCGCCGCGCTTATCGAGAAGCATCGTTAACCTTTCGCCGGACCAGGCCACCAGGTGTCCTTTGGCATGCGCAGCTTGATCTGCCCATCTTTGTCCACAAGCTTAAAGCACAAAACTCCTGGAGGTGAGCCCTAAACCCTATAAACCTAAACCCTAAACCCTATAAACCTCCAAGCTCCTGGATGTTGAGCCACCACCTCGGAAGTCCCAAGCTGTCCAAGCCCAGTTTATCGGTTTGGTTGCTGTAGAAGTTTCGTTGCAGAGCTCATGGACGAGATGGCCCAGAAAGCGTAGCAGACTTACTCCCAATACAGTTGATGCTCTTTGGTATTTCATCACCTGAAAAATTGCAAAGCCAACAGGCCATGATACGCAAACAATGGCATGGGACTGCCAAGTCAGAAAAACCGCAGAGGCTCAAAGACATGTCCCTAACAGGCCTAACGGCCTAAACCTTCCCACCTAGTCTACTCTGCAACCTGTGGGGGCTGTAAACCCAAACCCATAGGAGCATCTAGAGTAGATCCCCCATACAGGTTCCTAGAAATTACCCGAAAGCAGTGTAGGGTACCATATCGGGGGTTCTGATTTCTAGAGCCTTTGAGGAGTCTGGCAGCATGAGTGTGCTTGAGTTCAAGGAGCACTTGGCACAGGAAAATCAATGCACTTTCCGATTCCAATGCCAAGACCTCAACTACGTATCGGGGATCCTGACGTTTCCTTTGGCTCTGACAAAATGGATATCCAAGGCAGGGGAAGTTTTTTTTTTCGGTGAAGAATTTGCCTGCATGCCCAATGTGGCTCCGAACTCAGCCGAAATCCAACCCCTAGGGTTGTCAGCAAGCACCATAGAAGTACTTCCTGGTGCGGTGGCGGGAAACAGCGTCCCGATAGGCATCCCTGTACAATCGCCAAGAGTGGTGACATATCCCGTTCCATGCAAAACGTCATGTGCCAAAACCCTTCTAGGTAGTTCCTTTTTGGGTACTATATCCCAATCCCTTTCAAACAGCAAAGCAAACCACAATTTTCTGCATAGGAGCCCTTGGGTAGAGTAGAAGTCGACTTCGACTTGTTTCAAGCAGCGCTGCGCTTCCTCTTGGCCGTTCCTCACAAGCGGTCGCGGTTTTCTTGCTCAACACCCAGCTGCAAAGTACTCTACTTGGTGCTTAGAAGGGAGTTTAGAGTTTAGGGTTTAGGGGGTCCCTGTAAAGCCTTCGATGAGAGTTCCATTCCCCCACCTCCACAGAGCAACAGGCTAGTAAAACAGCTTTTCCAACTGCAGGGTCTTTGTACGTAAGCTCAGTGTCTAGCACGTCATGAGCCTCGGCCCCATGAACCTTGGCTAAGTTGCTTTGGGAAGTGCATGAGAAAGGCTGCCTCACGGCCAGAGGCACCGGTAATGGCCTTTCTCCAGAACTGGGAACAGTGCTGTTGACAAGAAAGCTGACCCTGCTTGTTACAAATCACGGGTTACTTTGACCCAAATGAGGAGGAAATTAGGGCGGTAGACTATAAATGTTGCCCTAGGCCACTAGCCTTACGGTAAGGAAGGCATTTACCGGCCGCCACCACCTTCCAAGGGGAGCATGCCGTCTCTGGCAGTGACTTGCTGCGGATCCTCATTCCTTGTAAGGTTATGAAGCCAACTCAGTGTTCCCAGGACCCAAACTCGACCAGCGCGAACCTCTACGTCTTGCACTGACGGCAACATGGACGCCTCAACATGCACTGTGTCACAACAAGGCAAAGCTTCTGTCGTTGCATTTGACAACCAGTCAGAAGCTACGCACATCATGTGCTCAGACACCTCGCGTCCCAATCCATTGCGACACAGGCGTTCTGCTGGCGTTGCCCCGGTTCTGCTTGGCGATTCCGCGATTCCTGCGGCAATCTGTCGTTGCTTCCATGATGTAGAGCCGAGCCATTCTTGTAAAAGTTCCGCGCAACGTGGAGGCAGCGCCGCCTAGCCCGCAGCAGACAACATGTCAGTGCAATGGGCTCCTTGCCCTTACCTACCTGTCCTGTGGGTAACCTTGCTGACTACTTAGTTTGATACAGCCCAATATCAGCCATAAAAGGTTAACCTTGGAAAAGCATTGGATACCCCCTGTGCCTGATGTCTGAAGTTGGTGCAGCTGCGAACCTTCCTTAAACCATGGTGGTATGCGCTTCACAATGAAGCTGGCCTTCTGAATCAGGCGTGGGGGCCCAAAATGAAGGGGTCAGCCATTATAGGGTTCTATTAAGGCCTACTATGCAGGTTCTTGACTTAGTATTCCTATGCCCTTCGAGCCTTTGGTTCCATTCTGCGTGTTTGTGAAGGTCGAACCCGTTCTGCACCACTCGGAGTTTCTCCACAAAATCGCGTCCTAACGTAAACCATAAATGGGACAGAACGCGTTTCCGTCCCAGGCCAAGCCAAGGGGGGCGGCGCAAAGAGGATCTCTCGACAACGCCCGGACAAGCAGCGACCGCGGCCTTTGGCGAATCGACGGTTCTGTGAAAACTGGCCCAGCGTAAAACCTTTGTCAAACATAGCCTTTGCAGCTTAGGTGTGCCTCAGCACAAGGCTGCGGATGACTGGGGTTCGTCAGGACTTCGGGCTCGCCGTCTACGGTTCCTTCCAAGCGTTCTGAGTTCGACGCAGTTCGTCAAAGGCTCCGGGGCATTCCGGTGTTTCTTCTGAACCGGGCTGCTGACGCTGTCTTCGCCCCAGGGCCGGTGGCCATATCCCCATGGCCCGTCCCCCTCAGTGTGCTCCTGACTTTTGTAATCCGATCCCTTAGGCTAGTGACATACTTGCCTGCCAGAAATTTCAGAGCTAGAAACATTGCCACCCACGAGGCTTGCATCGGCAATTCCCAGGAGAAGCTCAAGTTGCAGGCTAAGACGAAGCTGTGACGCTCAGAGCAACGGTTCTTGTAACACCCAGAGACTGGCGTGTTCTTCCACTGCTTAGCATTTGCAAAGGTTCCCGCTCTGGACGAGAGACCGCGCCCTTTTGGCCCTAAACTCCAGATTCCAAGGCAGAGCCAATGCTGGACTTCGGCACAACGGCCAGAGAGAAAGCTACTCCAGCTTCCTGGCAGGTATTGTCCTGCACGTTCCAAGCGTTTCTGGTGAGGTCAGAGGCAGGGAAGGAGCCTGAATGTTTTGAGGAGTCGACATCTGCCAACGGTGTTCAGTTCTCTCCTAGATTGCGGATAGCTGGGATAAGCTCTGGTCTCTGGGAACATGCGCGTTGTGTTCGCTTCCTTTTGAACTGCTGAGGAAGCCGGCTCTGTCTCAAGAATAGCAGCCCTTCACACAAAAGCCACGGAGGAAGAGTGCCCGTGGGCAAACTATGCATTGGGATTTGGGCGTTTAAGCGCGAGCTTCCGCAGGCAACGCCAAGGGTCCTGAATTTTGTGCGTGTCGGACAACTTCAAAAGCACGCCATGCCCAGGCCCACAGCCTTCCGCATGATGCAGGCTGGGATCCACTGCTAGATCCATTTCCTTCAGCGTGTGAATTTGCGGCGCACAGGCGAGAGTGTTGATGTGCTGTATATTCGCACAGCCGGGCAGTCTTTCAAGAGTCCTGGATGCACACTCGGTTCCTCACCTTTGTATTCTTTACCAGGGGGCCTGGACGTTGAGGAAGAGCCACGTGCTTTGATCCTCAGTTGCACAGCTCACGTGAAGCAGATGCCTTAGCAGCCTGCAGTTGGCCCCGCTGTGTATCATGCCAAACACATAGTACCAAGGACTCTTTGACTAGGTTCATGCAACAAGCCCTCGTAGGGCATGCTAAGAAATAGCTGCACTCCCTACGAGAGAGTCCACCAAGAGAGAAACATTTATTCAACGAAGGCTTCATGGGTTCAGCACTGGCCTCCTGTCTGCAGCATCTGGCCTGAGCATCTTAACGGCGCAACCCTGTGCTGGTGCTGATGCAGCATGACTCACCTTCAGCCGCATGCGCTCGCAAAGGCCAAGTTGTGCAGAAGCGTCGAGGGTTTGGGGCAAACTCTCAAGCACCATTCGTCTTGCAAGGACCCACCAAATCGGAGCTTTTCAAAGCAGAATCCTCATTAGGGACCTCTATAATCCCCACATACCAGGGTCCCCAACGATGGCTGAAGCTCTCAGGGAAAAAACGCCAGCCTCCAAATCTTAAACCCAAGGCCGACAACTCTGGCGATCAGCTTAACTTGTCAACTCCCATGGGCAGTTGGAGCTGTGATTTCGGTGCAGGGGACAAGGTTTCAACATCCCTGGATGCTGCGCAGTTTCCCTCTTTCTTGCTTTGATGCTCTGCTTCTGTGTAGGGCATTAGGATGTAGGGAAAGCAGGGATTTTCGAGGTTGTTGTGATTTAGGCCGAACTTGGCAAAGCCTAAAGCTTTGCGGCTGCAGAGCTCTTTATTGAGACACAAGGCCCCAATGTGCCTTGCTGGCCTTCAAATGAGGCCACGCATGAAAGCCATCAACCCGAAGCCAGAATGAATGAAGGCCTTATGCTTGGATGAGGGTCAGGCCGTGGCAGGCAGAAGGGCAGGCAATGGGTTTTGTAAAACTTGCTGGCTTAACTTTGCGCTGAGGGGCATTTGCGCTGAAGATGCTGGGCACTCAAGTGCGCAATAGTCGCGTTTCGTCATGGTAGGCCGGTAGGTGCGGTAGAGAATTAGGCGGAGGCCCCCAGCACTGACCCCAAGATACCTTGATCCTTGATATCAGGACCCCACCGAAGTTGCCCCTAATGTTGGGAAAGCCCCAAGTTCCGCAAGTGCACGGGAAGCTATCTGGGATGTAGAAGCAATTTGGAACGCCACCTGTAGATGGCTTCAGGAGCCCCAAAGGAGAGTGGGCTGCTGTTAGGGAACTTCAGTTAAGTTTCCATAGTGGGGGCACATAGTGTTTGGCAATCTGTATGGTTTCCGCAAAATATATGGGTGGTTGTCGAAATTATGGTCCCTTTTTGGATCCTTATTATAATACGGCACCTAATATTTAGGGCACCCAAAAAGGGATTATAATTTTGACAACCACCCATGTAACTTACAGCATCCTAGGGGTCTAAGCTAGAAGCTGCTCCTTAAGCCCCTGACGGGCCCACCGGCCTCGGCACCGTAAAATCTCAGCCTGCTTCACAAGTGCGGATTTCAGAAGACATGAGCCTAAGTCTATAGACTCCTTAAAGGGGGTTCTATAGGAGAGTATTGTGGGGGTTATGAAGGGGGATACGAGGAGTTCAGACGAATTATAGCTCACATAGAGTAGGAGAGCACGCGCAATGCTGGGGTTAACAAGGGATATATCAAGGGTGGACAACAGGATCCTGTGAGTACTTTTGTATAGTTCCTAACACGAACCCGAAAGCATGCCGTTATTCTACTCCAAGCTTATCCCTATGTCCAGATAGATTTTTTGCGGGATCTGGCAGAAAGATAAGAAATTCACACCTTGGGTGTGACCTGGTGGTGACTGTCCCAGATGCTCCGTTAGTCTACATGAGAGTGGGGTGACTAGGGCTGAGATCGTACAGGACCTAGAAACCCTTCCTCCGATCTTTGTCTCAGGATGGTTCTGGGAACCTTGGCTCTAAGACCTTCCTGAAGGTCAGGCATTGGCCACATGCAACACGGCCACGCTGAATTCTGCGCCCGCCGCAGGGCTGATGAAAGTGCGTTCACGCTCGTTTGAGGTCGTTGCTCAACCTTGATACCCGGCACATTGCTCGAAAGCTTGTCCTGCGATTCCGCAACCTTCATGCATCTTAACGCTCCAACTGACAGCCTGTTTTCAGATGAGTAGTACTTCATTAAGAGTTATTATTGAGGTCCCCAATATGGATTCAAGCATACACCCTCCTATTGGGTATCGTGCTCCAAATCAAGCTCGCCAGCATGCTTGTGCAGCCCATTTCTTTGCAACGGCTTCCAACTCGGGCGTGCTCACTCCGTAGACACATGAAGCAAGTGGTGTGCGCCCGTTGTGGCTGTTCGTGCCACAACCCAGGATGGAGGTACTCACTGACGCCTGCATGCTGTCCTACGATGCTTGCGATGCCTCTGCCTGTTCTGCAGGTCTTACACAACACACCCTGACAACCCAAACCAATAACACCGACAATTCCAGGCAGGCACGACTACGATGTCTGTGTTCCATGGGTCCAACTGACCTCTCCGCGCCAGTGCCTCACACCCACAGCGACCAAGTCTCCAGGGAGCTTCGGTCAACTCTAGCTGTTCGAACACAGAATCCCAAACCCTAAGCCCTAAACCTTAACAAAGTCCCGTTAAGAATAATTCAGAAACCTTTCCCGGATGCAGCACGAGGCCCAAGGACTTTTGGCCAGAAAGGTTATGGGGCCCCATGAGGGCGGAGGTTTGTTCAGATGAGCCCGTTATCTTCACTCGGCACTTGCCCCTGCAGTTGCCTGGAAAGGCTATTTGTTGCGCTGTCCCTTGGTGGCTTGCTTTGTGTGCTTTGCAGTTGCCGCTTGTGCTCATGAGACGGCTTGTGACATAAGGGAGTATACAGGGGACTACCACAGGGGTTATGAGCATGGGTCCACGCGCGCGGTGTAAGCCTGAACCACGTTGAGCATCTGAAGGCGGACCTTGCAAACTTCACTGCGCATCCTTTGCTACAGATCCCGACAGCATGCTCACAGCCTTCCTCCGCGGTGATAAAGAAAGATCGATTCCAAAAACTGGTCATCAACAGAAGGGTCGGACGGTCAACAAGATCTAGGCCCCCAACCTGAGAAGGACTGTTTAGGGGCCCGCTATTTCCGGGTGAAATTCCGCTGTCGTGGCACCTCGGAAGTTTGGAGAGTTCCCCTGCAACTAGGTTCCAGCGCTGCAGGACATTGAAGCTGGATTCCCGGCGTGTCTACATGGATGCTTCCAACAATTAGGGACCCCTTTGTTGGGAGTGCCTACAATAACTCATGGTGCATTTACTTTGGGCCCTCCTATTTAAGTACCTTAGATCCTGTGAACTACAGTAGTTTAGAAACCAGGCTGGTGCAAGACTCCCTCCATCAACAGACCCTCTGGTTTTCCATGGGCAATGTCCCACCAAACTCTATATAATGCCTGCAGCTCCCCTGTATCCTCCCCATCTACCTGCAAAACAAGCAGCCCATGATTATTGTCTACCTGCCACATGTTTCCCGCAAACTTCCTACCACTTTGGGTTCGAGTGGCCCGCTATAAGGGGTAACTTGGCTTTTCAGGTAATCCCTTCAGGACATCCATATTATTGCCAGCATGTTTTGCGCTGAGCGGCGGCCACACCCATCAAGACGCTGAATTGAATGACTTCCTTGCCTCTCCAGTGGGTAATCTTTCACCTTTCTCTTGTCTGCTATAGAATTCAAAATATACCACTTGCAGCACGCCTCCATTCTGGCGCCGGGCATGCGGCTAGGTTTTGGACGATCTCCCTAAAAGCATGTGAGCCAGGAAAGGCGGAAAGGCATGTACGGAAAAAGTGGCTAGCGACATGGCTCGGAGGCAAAGAGTAGGGAAGCATTCGCCAGACGTATCCGCTGTATCAGCTCTGTATACCTTGTATGTATTGGTGCTTGAGTTGCAGCGATAACCAGTGGGAAAACCTACTTCCAGGGCCGCTCTAGTAATTGATGGCTTGATTCATGCTGTCACCTTTTGGAAGGGAGACACTCTCCACAGCAAGGGCTGTCAGATGCGTGGACCGCTTACTGTGGTGCAAGCCTGTAGTGTTGACCATTGCTGCCATCCTACAAAGGTTCTTAGTGGCAGCATCGACTTCGCGGGAAAATATACTTAGACACATGGTTGATGGACAAAATCCTGCATGACACTACGTCTAAACCCTGGGATTTACGGTGCTAGAAACTGCTTAGGGCTATGCAGGTGTTTATCCACCACGAGTACCAACAAACTCCATCATTCAGCTTTCGAGAGCAGACAGCATGCACATTTCCGTGGAGGCCACGTGATGACAGAAGCCCGTAGAGATGTTCCGCAAGCCAAGTCTTATGTGGAAAGAATCGCCGCAAGTGTAAGCGCAGGCGCCTGCGGCCTCCAAACCCAGCAGGATTCTTGCCTCTTTGCTACATGCATTCCCAAAAACATGTCAGAGCTCTGCTTGCCCACAGCACGAAAGCAGAAACTGACCGACACGCGGATTCTTGTCGAGGCAGGCTGGAATACTAATGATTGCAGTTGAGGCCACAAGCCAATCGTGCACGGGCCGCGTGGGCATGCGTCAGGTAGGACTTGTGTCAGACATGATTGAAGCAGAAAGAGCATGGAGTACTGGAGGTGCCCCCTTGTACTGCGACATGCCCATGTGAACCGCGACCTGAACTCCAGCGACTGGGACATACAAGGGGACACATGGAATAGGTGTACCTGTGTAGCATGAGGAAATCTTGCACTAATTGAGTGCCTACGATATTGTAGTTCCTACCTAGGGCGTAAGGTATGTAGGGTAGTGCGAGATTTCCCCATTCGGCAGAGTTATGGGAAAGGGGTACCTCTTGGAGGGTGTGCTACAAGCTTGGTGAAAAGCTACAGGTAGAGCCACAGCGCGATTGCCTACGAGGTCAATACCTCTTGAGTCCACGGCATGCGGCATAAGCCGTGTGGGCGTGTGTCGGATAGGGCTGGTTTCGGGACTGATTGAGTCAGAGAAAGCATGGAGTCGAGGTGGCTCGTTGTTCTGCGACATGGAGCAACTGTACCCGTGTGCCAAAGGTGGATGGAAGACACCTTGCACCACTTTGAATCCCCAACATATGGTAATTCCTAGGCCGTATTGTATGTAGGGTGGTGCAAATTTTCCACAATTCACAGAATTAGAGGGGCGCACGTAGGACCTCGTGTACCTCTTCGGGGATGTGCTATAAGCCTCGTCCAGGGCTCCAGCTAAATCCACAGCTCGATTGCCAACAAGATCAATACCTCTTGAGCCCACTGCATGGGGTACATGTAGCTTTCTGTCATGATTCCTTGGGGTCTTCCTGCCCCAGAACATAGGAGGACGGCGCTGCAGTTCTTAGCTGTGCTCCTCCAGTTCCCAAAAGGCGCGAGTTCCTCTAAAACCCGCCCTCCCAGGTTCCCACGTTTTAGCCCTAATCTGCCCAAAGAACTGATCAGCCCTAAAGAACCCTTAAACCCTACACCTTACTTAAAAGGACCTACCTGGGCCTCATTTCCAGCCGGCAAGTCCTTTCGCCTTTCACTGTCAAGGAGACATGTCCCGCCGGCCAAAGCAATTCCGAAAAGGGTAAGGATCTAGGGCTTCGGTTTTAGCAGCCATGGGGGTTATATTGGGATAATGGAAGATAAAATGGAAACTACTACTAAGGGTCTGGGTTTTAGGGTTTAGGGGCCGGGGTTCGGGGTTTAGGGTTTAGGGTTTGGGGTTTAGTACACTCACCCGCCCCACAAAGGCATTTAGCTTCGGAGCTCACAGGGCAGTTACGAAGAGCTTCTTTGAAGCAAACATGGCACCAGAAAAGGGTGCCTTTGTGGACTGTTGTGCATTTTAGGGCCATCTTGCTTTAGGGGAGGGGTAAACCCCTTCACCCCATGGCTCTGAACCCTAAACCTTTCAACTCCACTTTTGCAGCCGCAAGCCGATAACATGAAAGCCAGGTCTACAAAGCTCACACGCGTTGCAAGAAGCCACTCTTGCTGTAGACTGAAGGTTGACCCGCAACCCTAAGCCCTAACCCTAAACCCTGAGTTGGGAGCCTAAGGATTGAGGGTCCTGGATTGGGCCTCTGGGTTACTCAAAGCGCCTAACCCAACAAGGAGCAAAGCTTATGTTGGTTTGATCGGGGGAGAAAGGATCCAAATCAGTTTTTTTTGCCGGACAACTAGGCATGAGTCATAGAATCTGTGTAGACCCCACCCCCTTAGCAAGGTCTACCCTTATCTTGAGACATGGTCAGCAGAAAGCGAGGGCACCTCTGTGACCAGAAGCCGTGCCTGGCTTGGATCTGGAAGGTGGTCAAAGCAGAATCCTTGGGTGCATAGGGCCTTCAAGGGGACATGGACCCTAAACCCTAAACCGCGTAATTTCAGAGGTAATCTGGGGATTGCCTGGTGCAGGTTTGAGGCTTCCTCCTTGGGCCTGCTCAAGCAACAGTGTCTGTCACGTGTTGGCACTCAGAGCTAACAAGCCCTGGGCCCCAAACCCTATAGCCTATAGTTTTATGGCCAAGGGGCCCTAAACCCCTAAACCCTTAACCCCAAACCCTAAACCCTAAGTTAAGGCTCTAGGGATAGGCTGAAGTTCCTCTCAGCGTCTGCAGCTTCCTACGTAACTCCACGCCGGCGCAGATGTGCTTACGCCTGGCGCATCTCACGGCTTCTTCAAGCTCAGCTGGCTCCCGGAATTTGGTTGGGTAGCTTCCCAAAGCCTTCTCCTTGCTTTACGGTTTAGGATTTAGGGTTTAGGGTCCAAGAATTGTTTCCAGTTTTTTGGGAAACTAGAGCCGGGTATTGGACTGCACTGCTTCATCCCACGAGCTCCATGTACTCGGGAAGCTCTGCAAACCATGAACTGCCAACTGGGGATTTTCCAAAAAGGTAGAGGTCCCTTGTTGGGGTCTCCGGAACGAGGATTAGATTGTTCTGGGGTATATATGAGGGCCTTCGTGAAGTCCTTCTGTTGGAGCAAGAGAAGTTCTAGGAAGAGAGCTGCCGGTGCATGCCAGCGCCAGCGCCTTCATGCAGCTTTAAAATGCAGGCACTTATGCAGGTAGATGCGCTTGGCTACATGTCAGGAATAACCCTGAAAATTTCTCAAGAACAAGCACAAAAGCATCTTCTATCATCCCCCTGAGATGGTATGCGCCTGAAAGGGTTGCTAGTCAGCTTATGTCCTTCGTCGCACTGTCCCATCAGCGGCGAAGCCCCCCTGATCGTGCATTGTGCCTACTCGCTGTAGGGGTTCAGGGCTTTTGGAGGTCTCTCAAATGTAGGCTTCCTAAACAGTCTCAGGATCCTTTAGGGTCTACGTCTTGCTGCTCTGAAAGGCAAAGTGGACGGAGGTTTCTCTATAATACATGACCATTTGAGCTATAGTCTAAACTCCTTAAAGGGGGTTACATAGGGGATGATATAGGGGGGACCATCAGGAAGAGTCCAACTCCAATCCGTTGCATCGCCCTCCAAACCCCTAGGCCTTGAGCCCCTAAACCCTAGACCCTTGTTAGGGACACATGACGCTAGAACGTAAAGCCCTGACCCCTAAAGCCCTAAACCCTAACCCTAAATCTTAAAGCCCTGAACTCTAAACCCAGACCACATTGCCTCGACCTTCTTGCATTTCTACTAGTTGGCACTGCGTTCGCAGGCCAACTGTTGGTCTTCAACGCTGCGGTAACATAGAGTCATATAGGGTAATATAGGATTAAAGAGGGATAATGGAAAGAACGTGGAAACTACTATTTAGGGTCTTTAAGCCTGTCTTCTCTGCGTGCTCGGCAAGACCCAGAGCATGTAAATTGTAGCCCGGGGCGTCCGAAGAGTTTCGGGTATTTCCGGGCGCCTTTCAGATAAGGGCGTGGGCCTTCCAAGCCCTTGCTTGCCATGGACAGTCCCTGAAACCTAGGGATCCAAGTATACAAGTAATGCTGGGGTAAGCTCACAACTGGAGCCTGGGTGCTCCAACAAGCTTGCAGCTCGGGACATGCGAGCTCTTCGCGCGTTGGAGTTACAGCTATGATGCGCCGAGTCCTCAAAGCTCTTCCAAGCTTGCTGGCGTGCAAGAGCCCTGAGATTGGAGGTTGCTCTCATTGCTGAGCATTGCAGTTTTGTCGCTGAAACCCTAAACCCTAAACAGAGTTAGGATTGGACATTATTTGCCGTGCCTGCACTGCTGTGCGATGCGCGTGTCTAAACAGTGTTAGCTTTAATGATTTGGCTTCAAGCCTTCAGGGTGTAGGATCCGGAATTAGGGAAGCCTTAAAGCCATTCAAACAAGAAACCAGGTTATCCGAGGTGCAACGCTTGCCTCGCCGAGTTGTCCAGCTAGTCTAAAGAAAGCACCCAAAGCTATCAAGAGAGCCCTGCAGTTCGGCATTCCAGTTTCTGGAACTTCAAGTGGTGGACTCACACGGTCAGGGTGCAGTTTGCAAAGCCTACGCGCCTTGCCAATGTTCTACCCTTTTAACTAGAAGCCGCTCAGCCCAACTCTTGCCGCTGAAGCCTGCTCAGAAGCCCGAAAATCAATTTAGCCCAGGCCTTTCGCAGTTGGAAGGTTTACGTCTTCGGCCCTCAAGATTCAGGGTCAGGGTTCAAGCGCTTGAAGCACTCCTGAAGCGCCGTGGAGCATGCCGCTGCTGTTTCAGGCGTCCGCCTCACCTCAATGAGGTGAGTCATACTTCTCGGAAGAAGCTTATAACGCGTCCTACTTGTCGCGGTTTGAGGCGTCATGCCCCTCTGCACCTGACAATGTGCTAGGGCAGTCAGGCTGCCGCGTAATAGACGATACGTGCAGCAACAAACCCCTCAGGCCCTAAATTTCTGCATTTCAAAACCTCCATTCGCAGTCCGCAATCCCGCATGGGTATCATATGGGTTCCAAAGCAGTCCTTAACCCAGAAGGCCCTAACGGCCCAGCCACTTGACCCGAAACTAAACCGCTCCCGCGGCTTTTGGAAGCCTTGGGCTTCCATCACGTACCAAAAGCTGCATGGAATCAGCTTCCCGCTGGAAATTTTTGTGAAATGGGCTGGGTTGCCATACATATATTTTATACTTGCATACGTATGTAAGTATTGTTGAAGGGGTACATGGGACATAGATAATATGTAATTGTGTGCTCAGGGCTTGGGGTTGACAGTTTATGGTGTTTTGGGGCTTAGGGTTTCGGCGGTTTGGGTTTTGAGGCCAGGGTTTCGGATGTGTATGTCTTTTTTTGCCCTTGTGAGAAGCAGGGTAGTGGGCATGATCTTGCCTTGGCGAGAGTGTGTAGGGATTCCTAGGCATCCCCGTGTGAGTTAGCTTGTCTCACAATGACCCAAACCCAAAACCGCTAACTGAGAGATGATTTGGAATGGTAGTCATGTTTTGGTATTTGGTTTAGGGCTTGTGAATACACAGCTAACAAGAGTTCTGGGGAGGGTTCGAGTGCAGATTCAGAAAACCGCAATCCATATCTTCCCTCATTTTTGGAAACTACCATATCCATCCATGGGGGATGTGGCTTAGTTTCTTGGGTTTTGGGATAGGACCTCAGGAGTGTATTGAAGAGGGAAGGTCTCAACATAACCCTTGTAGAATGAAGGACGTTTTCAGGTGGGGAATTTCCAGGCAGGTACCTTTACATACGGTTTACAGAAGGCATATACAGGGAGACCGGGAGGTAGTGGGCAAACAGCCCGCATGAAATGTCGCCACAGAGAATTCTCATTTCGGGGTCGCATCATCCCTGTGAACCCTATACACCCTATAAAACCCTGTATAAACCCTGAGAAACCCAATCTGAACCCTAAGAACCCCTGCAAACCCGATAAGCCCTACACTCATAGAGCCCCCATGGGACCCTGTTTCGAGACATTTTGAATAGACGTGAGTTGCCAGGAAGGGTGAAGCTGGGCAATTGAAACCAACCTCACCTGACCTCACCCTAAATGATGATTTACATCAGGAATAGTACCAAAATGGCCTTTTACTTGGGAATTGAAATTATTCTAAATTGACCTAATGAAGGGAATCCACAAGACTTCTGCTGAGCAAAGCATCCTGTAGTCGTCTTGGAGACATTCTTGAATCAACTGGAAAAGAACATGAAAAATGAAATGGAAACTGGGGGATTATAGGGAATTAAGGAATTTAATTTAAGTTACTATACTGGGGAAACCCTATTGTTTACTATATATGCCCGTTATGGTAACCTGACTTAAGTTCCTTGACAGCAACCCAGTTTAGGGTTTAGGGTTTGGGGTTCACCAATGCTTCGTAAAGTCCCGAAATCGCGCCTAGACTTCATAGGAACATTTAGGTCATCCTATCCTTACGCAAGTGTGTGGAACCCGTACAGCTCCAGACAACTTTGTCTGAACCTTATACAGGCTGAAACCTTCAACTACAAAACACGCCGCGCATGCCTCTTGAGTTAAGCTTCCTCACTTTCAGGAATTGTCAATCATAGAATACGAGAGGCCACCAACCACATCATATTGTTCATGCCGAAGATGCCTTTTGACCATAAGTAAGATGAATTCAGGGCATTTTAACATTCTTAGGTAGTCCTCATGGCACTCATGAGATAGCTTACTCTCAAAAAGCATCATTTCGCTTGTAGGAAGCTTCTGGCACCTTAGGCTTACTACGGCATTAAGGAATCAGGAACGGATCCTTGTAACAGCGCGCGTATAACAAAGCACAGAATATCGAGAATATCCCTTTCCCATTCCCCGCCCAAGCACTCTTGTGTAAATCCTAGACCTTCAAATCCCAAGCCTCACCACCTCTAACCTGTAGTCTCCATAGGAATTATTCTCCACCCTCGCAGCGGGGTTGCTAGATTTTAAAGTAGAT
>CAJNIZ010005958.1:106765-117830 GCA_905231905.1 Symbiodinium pilosum | reverse complement strand
CCTCGGCCTCGGGGTCTTCAGTTGAGGATTTAGGGTGTAGGTTGGGTACTGCCCCCCTCAGTAACAGTTGGATAATAAGTATAATATGGGTATATATAGCCCTTAATAGGACCCCCAATATGGACTGTTACTGGGGAGGGGCAGTACCCAACCTAAACCCTAGCTGCCCCTTCAACTGTAGGGGATCCTTTTTGCCAACCCCTGCTGAAAATGAACCCTTGAATCCACCCTGAAAAAGAGGCTACTCCTGCTACTCTTTAGGAGGTTGCGGTGTTCCTGGGGTGACGAGAGGTTCCTTGGTGGGGGCTTGGTGTAGGGTTTAGGGTTCAGGGTTGGTACATCTTCCCACCACAAATTGAGAGCAGATAATATCTGGTAGTTTCTCATAGCTGGCCACCCCTCTAGCCAACTGTGAGCACAATCAGGACAAAGATCGAAGGCTACAATGACGAGGCCCATGCTAGCAACATCGCATGAAGCACGACGTGTTGTTGCTTGGTCTTCTGGGCTGCTTCCCTCGACCATTTTTATACCATGTACATGTAGAAAGGGGTGTATTTAATGTATATATGCGCATATATATGTGTATATATATATGTATATATACTTCTGTTTAAATCCACCTCAAACCTCACTGTGCCAACCACAAAGTTCTGCATCAAGTGATTGTTTACGTACCCAGGAAATTGGGTTCTATGTCCAAAATACCAAAAATGAACGCTTTCTGGTACCTGAATGACTGCCTAGTATTCGGGCACTTGGATGCCTAGATAGGGGCGATTTACTAACCCAAAACATATCACCACTTCCTGGCAGCCTCCATACAACTCTCAAACTTGTAATATGGACCTCTGTTCTCCCCACATGTGGGAGCCGTAATGCAGGCAAAGCCATATATGACTGCTGTTGGGTTCCTGTTGTTGGAGATACTGACTGATCCACAATAGGTCCTAAACTACCCTAAGGTTCAGGGTTGAAGGTAACCAAATCTTGGGCCAGTTGCACGGTCAAATTATGTTTAGGGTTCAGGGTTCAGGGTTGAGGGGCAGCACTAGTACTAGTATGACATCCGAAAAACCCTAGGGCTCTGGAGGGTTCCCAGGTCCCTGCGGTACCTTTGTTGGGTATGCTGCTACTGCGGAGGGTGGTGGAGAGAAAGGAACTAGGATCGAAGTCCGCGAATGATACTTTCCTTCGGCCCTGAAGTCTGCAAACTACTTGCATTAAAAGTTTTGGGGTCGTGGGTTCGCCGCAGTCATTCATCCCTACCGCAACTGCCCTCTCCAACCAAGGGATTCTTTACACTCCCCCAAACTAACATGGAAACCCATATAGCCCCATTTTAGAAGGACTGTAGTCTTTGTAGGGCCCCTTTTGGGTTTCCATGTTAGTTTCCAGGAGTGTACCTGCCACGCTCCTTGTAAAACATGAAGCGTTCACTCCTGAGCAGGTCTACGGGGTGTAGTGGATGCCTACCTGAACCCCTAAAGTATGTAAAATAATGGCCTTTATGGCTATTATTATGGGTTTAGGGCTATTATTTTACCTACTTTTGGGGCCCAGGTACATGGTTTGGGGTTCAAGGTTTCAGTTTAGATGTTCAAGCCCCCCAAAAGCGCAGCCAACATGTCAACGTCCGCGCTACCCAAATCCTGCAACGATAAGGCCATCTGGCCATGGTAACCCTAAACCCAAACCGTAAACCCCAAGCCCCAAACCGGCTGACAAAAAAGGGCTTCAGCAGGATGACGAAGCCCCACCAGTGGTGGGCCCAAAGCTGGACAACCGTGGCCGGATGCAGTGACCGACTCAGAGAGTGGTCTCAAATAGTCTCGGTTGAAAAGTGTAAGGGTGCAGATTATGTTTAATGTCCAAAGGTCCATTGGATTACAACACATTGGCGCAAATTCTCCTCCATCCACCGGAGGAGTTGGGCTTTGATCGAGCGCAGATAAAAAGATAGCGCCTTGTACTGGTGCCTGGGACAGGAAACATAACCAACTTGTTATTCTGTGGCCACCATAGTTTTCGTTCTATCGTTATGAGGATGTTTTTTCAATCGTGACTGCCATATGAAACACCTCAGCTACAACCTGCTGCTGCCGCTGTTGCTGAGGCGACTGCGACTGCGACTGCGACACGAGTCTACTACTGCCACTGCAGTACGATAACAGCGACGGGGACAGTCACGATGACTACTACGTTTTCTGCTTGTGCTGCTACTGCCGTTACCGCTTTCACTGTTACCGCTACTCCTCCCCTTACCTGAATTCCAAGTGTTGGGGCTTGTTTTTCAGTCATTGGTGATTCTGTCCTCAGCAACCCTCATCTGCGCAGGGTATAGGCGTATAACTCATCCGAAACTGAACGGGGGGCAACTGCAGCCGCAGTCATTTAGCCATCAACCTCCGCCTTAAACTCTAAACCCTAAACCCTAAACTCTTAAGCCCTAAACTCTAAACCCTAAACCCTAAACCTTAAACCCTAAACCCTAAACCCTAAGCCCATTAGAATTCTTCCCTCAGCTGTTAAGGTGGTGCCTGGCTTTCCTCACGGCGCTCGCAACGGTGCAGGCGCAGAAGCGGATTTAGGGTTTAGGGTTTAGGGTTTAGGGGGTCATACGAGCCACCATCTAACCTCCTTAAAGGGGGTTATATAATGTAGGGTTTAGGGTTTAGGGTCTGAACTCTTTAAAGGGGGATTATATGATATAGGGTTTAGGGTCTAAACTCCTTAAAGGGGGGGTTTGATATGGTTGACTAGATGGGGGCCTCTGGACTCTACAGGGGTGATTAAGGGGGGGGTACAAGGAGTTTTGACTATGGCCCATGGCTCTTGCGGAGATTGGGGTTTAGTGTTGTATAGCTGTATGTAGAGTAGATATATTAGGGATATATAGGATTATGGTTCTTTACCCTGAGGCTCCATGTAGGTACGATTTATAGATTTTAGGGTCCAATGTAGGTGTTGCTTATAGACCTAGAGCCCACGGTTTAGAGGTTTAGGATTTTGAGGCTTTAGGAGGTTGACGTTCTAGGGTTTAGGTTCAGAGTTTTAGGGTGTAGGGTCAGATACTTTGTAGGAGAACACCACTTTTCGTCACCAACATATGATAGTTGCAATCCGGGACAACACTAGTGTGCTGTGCAGTGCACCTCCCTCAGCTTGATAAGCACGGCTGACAGTGTATAGCGTGTGCAAACCTCCACATGTCTTAGCGCGGCCCGGATCCTGTACCACAAGTGTTTATTACTAACTGGCGCACATCGGAGGTTAGAACCCGGCTGAGGCCTTGAGTCGAAATTCCGGAAACCGGGAACTTCCAAACCCTGAACTTAAACCTACTCATCCTACACAACCCCCAAGGTCAGGTAAATCCTATATGAGCTATAGTCTAAACTCCTTCAAGGGATTTGATATAGGGGATTATATAGGGGACTACTATAGGGGTTATTAAGGGGACTACTAGGAGTTTAGACAGTAGCTCATATATATATATATAGTCAATTCTAGACCCTGCCCGCCAAAGAGATGCAGGTTAAGGATAGCAGTGGGAGCCAAGAGGTTTTCCTCGAGAAGGCGCGACTATCATCAGAGAGTCGCTTGCGGGGTGGGAAAAGTTGGGCCAAGACGTCCCTACGTAGAGATTTGTAAGGCGCGAGTGCGAAAGGTAACGATGCAGGTTCTGCAAGGGTGTGTCAAAAGAGCTGCTTGTCGGGGTGGCTTCTGTGTCTCTGTGAGGTCTGGGCATTTTCTGGTGTGTGATTCTTCGCCGGCTTGCCGTGGAACTTGGTAAGACTTTAAACAATACTGCCGCTGTATTCTTATGCGTGACGGTCTGTGTTGGGAAGTTTTTGCATTTAGATCGGCATCTGATACCCCATCAACTAACCTGCACTCGTTTTGTCAACCACGTAGGACATAGTACTTTTGCCCTAAGTTGAAGCCTTGGCCTCAGTCGTTGATAGCATTTTTTGTTCCTGCTCGGTTTGATCAAGGTCCAGTGTATTCTTGAAACCTGTGCAGAGCAATGAACCTGTGTGTCAGCCATGGAGCCCTGCATTAGCGCCAGGGTACTGGTGATAGCTGGTTCGGGCGTAAAGAGATCTCTGCTGCCTCCACATGCGGATGGCACCCCATTGCAGTATGAAGAGGACTTGCACGCGTTGCCGGGTGATTTCCAACTTTTGCATGCTTTCTTCGGACGATGCATGGTGCCCTTCTCAGTTTACGATTCGGAACTTGATGCCAATGCCTGTTTAGCAAAGCTCCACACCTTTTTTAGATGGTTTTTGCCAATGCATATTGTCTACTTCTTGGGGCATGGTCGTGAGTCGGATGGTGCTTGGAAGCTAGCGAACGCCACATACTTGACCTTTGCTGACATTATCACTGCATGGAACCGTGCAGCGTTTGGCAAACGACTATTCATGATTTCAGACAGTTGCTACAGTGGCAAACTTCGTGTTGAAGCTGCCCGTTTGAAGTGCCAGTCTGTCTTTCTGCAAGCATCTTGTGACATCAGCGAAGAAGCTGTCGATGGAAGTTTCACGCCTCGGTGGATCAAGCTGCAGAATGGAGGGACATCTGTTAAGGACTTCTTGGAAGCCCTTGCTCCAGGTTTTCGGCACCTGCGACACCCAGCATATGTAAGGCGCTTACTTCGCTTCAGCCAGCATCCCAAGTACTACGCTCCACGCACGACCCAGCAGCTTGCAGTCAACATGTGGGTCCATCGTCATAGTTGCGCTGAAGAGCACTGCCGACAGGTCTTGCCACAACACACGCAGCTTGTTGGCTACCCTCTTCAGCTTTTGCGCGATGTCACCCATGAAGAAACAATAGATTCTTTGCTGCCCAGCCTGGTTCAACAAGCTTGGCAGTGCGTTCATATCATGTCACGGCAAGCATTCCTGGTCTTGCTGCTGGCCATGGTGTTGGTGGTGTTGCCTTCGTGCTTGTCTTGCAAGTCAGCCGACTTGATGACTGTGAGCCAAATGGACCAGATGCCGTGGGCCCTGGGCCTGGCAAACATACAGACTGCAGCTAGTTATTCAAACGGTCCTCGGGGAAGCAGAAAGATCATCCGTGACGGTATACTTTACCCTTTACCCGGTAAAAGCTCTCGCACTGGCAATGGGCAGCGCTGCAGAACTGCGGACTGTGGCCACAGTGAGACTTGCATGGATGAGTCTTGTCGGACCGCGCAGTATGGGTGTTGTATTGCATCAAGTTCAACGAATGTGAATGTGTTACGAATGGTACGGCGGACTTTGGGTGCAGCGACCCTGAAGCCAGGAAGGCTAGGATCTGGAATCTGCAGAACTCAAGATTTCAAGCGATCTGTGTGGACATTCGTCCTGTACTGGCTTGAAAACAGGAAGCTACTGCAGAAATTGATCATGCAGAGCAGGTTTTTCGGGGCAGGCGGTTCTCGCTCCAGGGAGTTGGCAAGTAGGGGGTTCATCAAGGCGAAGCTTGCAAGGGAAGTAGAAAGCTTCAGCCCCGGCTTTGCGGCAGGATATTGTTGGTGGGTATAGATTAGGGTTGTATTATGGGCTATAGCCTAGATGTTGAATGGTGTTTTGTGTTTGGCGCTTGGATGAATGGTTTTATCAGGCTTGTCCAAAAGTCAGGCAAAAGCAGGGGCATGGGCCCATAATGAGCGCCCTTAGCCTTTCTTGCTTCAAGGGTACATGCAGGGCATATAGTATAAGTGTTTTAAGATTGCAGGGTTAAGGGTTTATACCAGGGCCCATGGTTTCAACGATAGATTCGGGGAGGCTCAGGGATTCTCAAAAGCAAGCTGTGTTTCAGAAAGAATCGACCTCCAGGTCGTAAATTGTGGAAAGCTGAGGTCCCTATTTGGCTCAGTCCTGAACCTGTTTAACTTGGCTGGATTTTTTCGATCACCCGATGGCAATAATAAGTTTGACAACTCCCCCTGTAAGTTTGGGGAGCTGGAACTGCTTGTACTGTCAAGGCGCTTCACTCAGAGCCTGCAAACTCAAAGAGTTGCTTTTCAAGCCGTACGAGCCCCAAACCCTGAACCAAAATTGTCTTAAACTCACCCAAATCCTCAGCTCCTACATATATCCCTGCAAGACGTGCATTTCAAATGTACTACTTGGCACAGGCGCAATCTATTCACTTCGACTCCTTCGTTTGTGTCGACCTGTTGCCAATGCGCCTCAGCTTTTTCTTTAGGGGGTTTTAGCTTGAACTCGTTGGCTTTTGCCATGCCTCAACTTTTTGTTAGGGTATGGGCCTTGTTTCCAAGGTTTACAGCATCCCGGCAAGGATTTAGGAAGCTGTACCCCCAACTTGCGCAGACTGCGGAATGTAGGGCTTCAGGTTTGGGGTTTGAGGTTTGGGGCTTCAGGGCTTGCAAGTTCACTGCTGCTAGCTTCGAAAAGGACTTGGAGTGGAGGGGACAAGGAGCGGGGTATCAAGCACGAAGCCCCAACACAAAGCCTTGAACCGCAGCAGCCACATGTGTTTCTGAAATTCCGACTCACGTCCCAAAAGTCGTTTCATTAATCATTCACGTGAGTGAGGTGCTGGCGTAGGGCTGCCAAGATCCAAGTGGTTTTAGGTATTTAAGGTGCATTCAAAACTGCCAAACAGCCATGGAAGCTAGTAGGACCCTAAAACCCTAAACCTTTGTAGAGTCACCTGTTTCGGCTTACCCGCCAGTTTGAAGGAGTGTAAGTGGAGCTTGATAACCCAATAATCTACTGGAGAAGCAAATGAACAATGGACAATAACAAGCGGACTTTGGTAAATGCAGCCTCTGTAATGAGGACCTGAGCAACGTTATGTGAGAGTCATAGGGTCCTTGTTTTGAGGATTGAAGCAACGAAAACCCTCTACATGCCCCAACATGAACCCAGTTTCCATTTCATCTTCCACTCTCTTGTGTTTTTGATTCTCCGTTTTTGTTCCACAAGCTTCCCGAAAAAAAAAAAAAATCTAAACTTGATGAGGGTTTTATTGTTCGTTCAGGAGCCAGTTGGAGTTTTCCCTGTAGGCCTAATCTAGCTGCCTTTAATTCAGAAGTCATACCTAGATCTCCGCAACCGCATAGCAAAAGGCCTGTCTACATCTTTGAAGTAGTCTTTTGAGAGGAGGAGGTATGCTGAGCTACTTATCCTGAAGCCACAAATTGGGGAAAGCCACACTGGTATTTGGGAGGTCTGAGGTACTAGGCAAAAGGCGCAGTTGAAAGAGAGCTGGTTCCTGGTTCCTCCACAAGCAACAAGCGTGAGAACCGAAACCTTATGCCCGTTTAGGGTTTAGGGGCGGGTGTTCTCAAGCCTAACCCAAGCTCTACACAAAAAGACACCAAGCCCTCAGCCCTAACCACACCCTGAACAGCAAAACCTGAAACCCAAACCCAAACCTAAAATCCTAGACCCCAAGCCCTGAACCCTAAATCCTCACCTCAACCCTATATCCTACACCCGATATAACTTGATATAACCCCAAATCCTGGATGAGGTTGGTGCGAATTCTTCGGCAGTCTCCGGAGCCTTTTGAGGCAGGTTAACCTGGCAAACCCGGGCTTCTTCGTAGTAGGCCAGGTTAGGACTTAATGTTTAGGGCCTAGGGTTTAGGGTAATTAAGGATTCCAAGAGCCCTCCCTAAGGCCTCCAAAGCTTCCCTCATGCCCCATAATGCCCCCTTTACGGTTTAGGGCTTCATAGCATTTAGGTTATTATGGTCTGCAATATTATATTGATGGGTGTTACTTAATGCTGAATTCTTAAACCTCTTCACGCACCCATCATGGACCTGAAAGCCCTAAGCCCTTAAAAACCTGAGACTCGCACAACATCACAGACACCCATGCCCCAAATAGTCCCTGGACCTGAACTCTCCGCCCCAAGCCCCCAAACCTTAAACCCTACACTCCACACCCCAGACCCTAAGCCCCAAACCCTACACCCCCAAAACCCAAACCCTCAAACCCTCATTTCTCAACCATCAAACGGCAAGCAAGCCCCAAACCCTGAACCATAAAACCCTCAAACCATACACCCCACACCCTCAGCATGCGTCTGCAGGCGTTGGCTGTTTGCTTTCTTCTGAGCTCGGTTAGTACCTCGCTCTGGCCTTGGAACATCCATGGTGGTTTAGGGTTTGGGGTTAGGGTTTAGGGTGTAGTTTTTAGGGTTTAGGGTTTAGTTCTTAGGGTTTAGGGTTTAGAGTGTGGGGTTTAGGGTGTATGTTGTACAGTGCCCCTGGGATGTGGGGTTTTGGGGTTGGGGGTTTGGTGTTGAGTGTTTGGGGTTCACGGCTTAGGGTTTTAGAGTGTAGGGTTCAGGGTTGGGCTTGTCAGGGTTTTAGGGGTTGAGGTTCGGGGGGTTGGGGTTTCGGTTTTTGTTTGGGGCTTGGGGTTGCAGGCTCTTGGATGTTCTTGGCGGAATCCCGAACCTTTCCCATCAAAATGATTCGTTGGAAATTCAAAGCCAGAAGCCCCATAAGCACCAAACCCTGAACGCAAAGAACCTCGAACCCATACTTCTAAATCCTGCTCCCTCAAACCTAAACATTCTGAAGCCAGAGCCCTACGCCTAATAACCCCCTAACCCTACAAACCATAATCCATAAACCCTATGAGCAAACGGCCCGGCAATAATAACCATAAGGAATAAAGTAATGATAAGGGGTGATTGTGATTGTATTAGGGTCCGCTTATTTTCCTGCTATACCATCTAAACCCTCAACCTGGTAGCTGCGTCATTGTTGTGTGCAAATTACAAAAGGCGTACTCGTAGAGATAACGCTATCTCAAGTTCGAAAGGGTAATCCCTACAAGCCCGTTGTTCAACGTGGTTTAGGGTTCAGGGTTCAGGGTCCCATTCGCTTTCCATCTTCGTTTTCATTGGAGTGTCCCTTGGTTGGATATGCCTCACAGCCTTCAAAGACCCCACTCCCTCAACCCGTAACACGGGGCCCTACATCTCAAACCCTACCCCCTGGTCCCCAAACCTGATAACCCGTAGCCCTAAGCCCACATCTCCAAACCCTAAGCCTTAGCCCTACTCCACTCTAACCCTTATCCTTACGACTTAACTTCCAAACTGTAACCCAAAGGTTCATGCCCAAACCCTAATCCCCAAACCCTAAACCCTAAATCCTAAACCTTAAACCCAAAATCCTAAACCCAAAATCCTAAACCCTGAACCCTTAACCCAGCCTTAAACCGAGGCCTTGCCTGCCACCTCACATGCCAGATGTCCTGCGGATCTCAGAGTTAGGGGCCTAGAATCGGTTGAGGGCTTAGGGGCTCAGGGTTTCAGAGTTTAGGATTTGGGGTTTTAGGGTTTAGGGGTTCTGGGTTTGGGGTTTTGAGGGGTTCAGGATTGAGGTTTTTAGGAATTAGGGTTTTGGGGTTCAGGGTTTGGGGTTTTAGGGGTTCAGGGTTGAGGTTTTTAGGAATTAGGGTTTTGGGGTTCAGGGTTTTAGGGGTTCAGGGTTGAGGGTTTAGGGTTTTAGGTGCTTAGGCGCCAATGGGTTAAGGGCTTTACGTTCTCAGACTCTGCCACACGGTTTAGGTATAAGGGATTAGCATCTGGGTCTAGTGTCCACCATGCTCAGGGACCCAAGGAGGTTCTAGAGGGTCATAGGGTCCTTGTTTGGGGCTTGGGCAGCCAAAGTCCTCTATTATTGGAGTACCACAACTAAAGCTTCAGCTCATAATCTTTATGCTCATTATTTTGAAGGTTTTCGTGACACCAACCCCGAAAACATGGGCGCTATGTCTATCTAATCAAAATGACACACCCCAAGCCCGGTAATAGCACTACGTCTCCCTTCCCGTTGGGGCTCTTTTGAATTCATGGGTTCCCCCCTCCCCCTTGGAGTGTATTTTGTGTATAGTAAGGGCTAAGTACGGCGAATTAAGAGGGAGTCGGGGGAGTCTTGCCATGACTAATTCAGATTTGATATCATGCGTCTACGATGACGCAGTCACCGCAACATAGGGGGGCCAGAATCTATTGTACTGGGGCTTGTACTTGGGCACTATATTTGCAACGGATACCCCCAATTGCTGTAAGTTGCAGTTGTGCAGCAAATTCTTGGATGGGAAAGCTTGGAGGGGAGATGGGCAGTGCGCCTCTAGATCTTTGCAATTCGGGCCTTCGAACTCGGCAAGACGACTGTCTTAACAGGTGTCCTGGCAATGTGCCTTTTTTAAATGCTTTAGGAGACCGGTTTGATTAGGGTGATGTCTTTTTTTTGAAAGCTCTTAATTGACCTTCCAAACCATACTTCGAGGTTCGTGGGCTAGTCTAATAAAAGTTGGGTTCGTAGATTCCCTGAATTGTCTAGACAGCCATATTCACACTGATCAGAGGTGTGTCCCCACTTGTAGGTACCCATGGACAGTCAAGTAGGCTTCGTGGTAAACCCTAAGCGCTTAACCCTCCACTAGGCTCTGTTTCAGCAGTAACTTGCCTCCGATGATGTTGAATGGCACAGGATTAGTGGTTTCCTATGCACCCTACCCAGAACCCATCCGGGGCCCAGTTCAACAGGGCAGCGATTACTCCTGGAGTCCCAGTTCATTTTCCATGCTTTCTTGGGGGCCTGTAAATCCCACACCTTAGGTGTCCAAGTATCCAATACTCAAATGCTTTCTGCAAGCCTCTCTGCGTTATAGCCACTATTTTACAAGACGCCAAGTACCCAAGCATTTGATACCTAGGTGGGGCAGAAGCCAGGTTATGACCAGCCAATGTCCTAGACTCTCCTACAATTACTAGCGCAGATAAACCTTCATTTCTTGTCTCCTTGTATGAGTGCCTGGTTGGACCCAAAAAGGGTGGAACCATGGGCCCCTAGTATGGGCCCTTCACGCTGGGATCCTTAAATACCTACTATATACCTTATGTGTACCCCTAGAACCTATCATTTGGGCCCTACAACCCTCTCATTTGGGTCCTTGGACCTTTAGAAGAAGTGTGCCATTGCTCAGGAAAGCTTTCCCGTCGCTATTATCGGCGGAGGTACCAGCCCCGTGGTGCTGTTTGGGGTTGTGGTTTAGGGTTTAAGGTTT
>CAJNIZ010005958.1:79638-105833 GCA_905231905.1 Symbiodinium pilosum | reverse complement strand
TAGGGTTCAGAGTTTAGGATTAGGGCTCAAAGAGTTTAGGATTAGGGCTCAAGGTTGGGGACTTGGGCTTAGGCTTCAGGATTTGGGGCGTAGAGTCCCGACCTAAAATCCGGGCCCATGTATGGACGTTTTCCTAGAGGCTCCTTCTTGATGACGATGATTCTGCCACAATATTACTGCGCTGCTGTTAGGAACTTAATCTAATTACTATACTGGTGGAACCATATCAAGTACTATATATACCCATCATGGTAACTTGGCAATTTCCCAAAATAGGGGGACCCCAATATAGACCCTAAAATACTATAGTCCTTATTATTTAGACCCCCAAAAAAGGTACCCCTAATTTTGGGAAACCCCCATTTAGTTTATGTTCCCTGACAGAAGCCCAGTACCCAGCTCGAACTTCTGCAGCCTCGCCCCCCGCACCGTAAGCTGTGCTGGGAGCTTCAGTCTTGGTAGCTTAGTTGGCTTAAGGTTGAGGGCTGTCGGTTTAGGGTTTAGGGTCTGGGGGTTTGGGGTTTAGGGTTTAGGGTTTAGGGTTTAGGGTCTGGGGGTTTGGGGTTTAGGGTTTCTGATATCTGACGAGCGGTAGTGGGAGTCCAAACCTTTGGTCATAAGGAACGCGGGGCCGAATAGCTTCTACTTGATTCACAGGCTGTTCTGTAGGGGGGTTCCTCACTGCTTCCAATACAGTTCTAACTGAAAGAAATGTAAACCACTAGGTGGAGGCTCAAGATTCTCTACGTACTGCACTGCAAGTGGGATCTTTCCAAAACGGGTTTAGGGTTTGGGCAAATCCGGCCAGCGCTTCTGTATAACCCGTCGATTACATACCTGCAGTGAACTCTATCATAATGTATAAACTCATGAGTCCCCCCTACTACCCTCACTATACTACCCCGCTTTGGGCTCCCCCCTATTGAGCGTTAATTAGCCTTAACTATCACGAAATAACCTTAGTTAAGGACAGGGTACTATGCGGGGGGCAGTAGGGAAACCCATGATGGACCCCAAGCCCTTGAACACCCTAAACCCTAAAACCCAAACCCCCAGACCCTAAACCCTAAACCCCAAACCCCCAGCCCGTAAACCCTAAACCCGAACCTCCCAGACCCTAAACCCTAAACCCTAAACCCCAAACCCCCAGACCCTAAACCCTAAATCCTAAACCCACCTTCAGCCGAAACCTCGCATTCTCCCTGCAACTGCCGTCATCTTCAGAAATCCGAAGCCTTACACCCAGATTTTTCTGCGGTCCCTGGAGGTGGGTCCTTCTGGCTTGGAGTGCCACTTAAAAAAACAGTAAGCCCATGAACTATATGGGATTAAATGGGCATACATAGGGTTTAGGGTAACATGATGGAGAGTCAAATGGGAAACAGCTTAGAAAACTACATGGAAAAAGGGATGATGTACCGGGAGTCTGGTACGAGCCACTAGGGTTATCTATACTACTAAACATCAGAGACCTTAGGATATTACCTGGTTATACCTTGGGCGCTTCCCTGCTTAGGTACCTCTAGAGCACCCCTAGGTGAAAAAGGATCCATATTCTTGAGTCCGGAACTGTGTCTATAACACCCCAAGCACGTGGATGATAGCAGGGTTTCAAGCAGCAAAGCTATCTCTGCAGGTCAAGGGTACGATGTGTCCATGTATGTACAGGCATCCACACAATCAAGATGTATACATCCGAGATGGACATGGAGTTTTGTTGGGGAATAGTCTGACTTCTCAGAGTGCTCCTGACAATCATCCAAGTAGAATCCTGAATAGGGACACCTATAGTTCATAGAATCTCTTTTGAAACCCCCATCCCTACACCCTAAAGCCTAGATCCCCATGAATTCCTATGAGTCCCTAGATTTCCCGAGGCGCCTCTATTTGGAGAATCCCAGGGTCTAGTATCCCTCCCTAGCCTCTTTGAGGTGCCCCACTCTCAACCCTAAACCCATAGCACATCTGGGTAGGCTAGTGCTACTCGCAGTTGTGATTATGCGAGACTATAGAGTATTACCTGCAATCACTTCCCCATTATCTTATAAAATCAACCTTGAACCCCATATAGTCTGGATCTCCCTATAGACTATTTAACCTCGCTATGACTTTGAACTCGTTCTTAAATATTCCAATATCTCCTTGCATATCCAGACTCAAGCCTTAAAGCCCTAAAACCTACAACCCTAAAACCTACAACTCTATACATCCCTAAAACCCTAAAACCTACAACCCTATACATCCCTAAAGCCCTAAAACCTACAACCCTAAACCCTACAACCCTATACATCCCAAAGCTCAAAACCCCACCGCCGCCCCAGAAGCCTGGCCACGCTTCAGCAAGCGCAGCGTTTCGGCTTCGAGCTCGGCGTGTGCTTTCAGAACCTGCACCATCTTTAGGGTTTAGGGTTTAGGGTTTAGGGTTTAGGGGAACCTGCACCATCTGGAGGGCTACTGCTTGGAGATTCATGGGACTTAGTAGGGTTATATAGGGGTTATATAGGGATAATGGAAAAGAAAATGGAAACTACTATTTAGGGCTTAGGGTTTAGGGTTTAGGGGTTTAGGGTATACTTGGAGGTTCATGGGACTGAGTAACCACTTATAACTGGGGTTATAACCCTACTTATAATTGGGGTAACCCCTATGATGCCATTTAGGCGGGTTATAAGCTAAGTCCCATGAACCTCCAAGTACGCTCAGGTTTAGGCTTTAGGCTTCAAGGCGTTTAGATCTTTAGATTTTACGGGGTAATTATTGTGAGTTATGTAGCGGGTTCTTTCAGGACTACTATGAGCAAAAGGGAATGAACAAAATGCAAACTACCATGCTATTTGGGGCTGAAAGTTTAGGGCTTACTGTTGAGTTAGGAGAGTGGTTGAGTGAATGTAGGGATGAGTACAAGGAGATCATATACAGACCTATTCGGTAACTTTGAGGGTTTCATTCAGGGTTTCGGGCTCACCCCTGAACCCGAAACCCTAAACCCTAAACCCTTAACCCTAAACCCCAAAGTAAGAGTCCTCTCGGTCTGTCTCAGAATATGCGGGGCATGTACGGAGCCTGTTCGCTTGGCAAACATATAGTCCCCCTTAAAGAGATAGAATATAACTTCGGGTATATAGTATAATAAAAAAAATCTCATGTACCATGTACCCCATATTCTATCTACTTAAAGGGGACTATACCCTTTTAGGAGCTTCTCAAAATTATGGTAGAGTATGAATACCCTAAGGGTCCAAAGACCGAAATAATAGGATGTGAGGGCCCAAATACTATTAATAATATGGTATTTGGGCCCTAAAACCCTAGTATTTGGGTCCTTGGACCCTTAGGAATAATTTAGTTGGTGCCCCCCGCCACAAACCGTGCCTGTGACTGGACTATAGATGGTATCGTGGTAGGGCGCCCATACATTCCCCTAATACCAGCTTTGTACCAGTGTTGCTGCTGATGCTCAAAATCTTGCGCGAGCTTGGGATGCCAACACACCGGAACCGTCCAAAGGTATGAAGTACTCAGGGTCCCAAGCCCTATAGGCCCAAAAAATGAACCCTAAACCCCGAAACGTATTGGTGGGAAATCAGCTGAAGTGTAACGATTGGGGCTCAGGGCTGCGCAGCACAGGCCCAGTTCCTGCGGTTGATGCTAAGACTTGCTGCATGGGGCGTAGGGTCTGAGTGACCCTAACCCTAAACCCAAGTAATCTCATCCCAGAATGATAAAACCCCCCGTCCCCCAATGAATGAATGTTCACCCTACAACATCCTGGTACTTGTGTGTCTTCTAACTATTGCGCGGGGTGGATGGGGGCTTGTCACTAAGGGGAGGGAATAACTTATACCTTGGAAACTACCGTAAACAGTATACAAAAGTAACGAGGGGATGTTAGTCTGAAGCTAGGATAACCACCCCTGAGCCCCAAACCCTTAAACTACAGGAAAGACAGCCGGGACATCTGGCAATTGAAAGCATACCACCCGACAGCATATAGAAGGCGAATATGTTGCATAGAAGAGCTATAGTTTAAACTCTTTGAAGGGGATTATACAGGGCATTATATCGGGCCGCTATATTCATATGAGGTTTGTGTAGGCCTCCTGCCAGGGGCCCTACACAATCCCAGAAGTGGACCTGCACAATGTGCTGATGACTAACCCATTCCTATTGCTTCCTGAGTACCCCAGCTTCAGATCCTATAAACCATATCAAGAGGTCGAAAACTTGGAGGGTAAGGGAAACTTACTGAGTAGGATAATCATAGGAGATACCGGGGATTGATACATAGTTTATAGGAGTTATAAGTATACTTACTAGGTCCCCCTGACCCTCCAAGAAGGGTCCCCCTAAACCCTCAACCCCAATCATTTTTCACCACGTCTAAGATGACAAGAACTCCCGCACACCTCCTCCAGCGCCGGGCCCAACTCTGCAGCAAGGACCTTGGCCTCCTCCCGCAAAGCGTGCCTGCTTAGGGTTGAGGGCTTTGGCGGCTTTAGGGTTTGGGGTCTTTAGGGTATAGGGGGTGTTTAGGGTTTAGGGTGTTCAAGGGTTTAGGATTTAGGGTTTGGGGGGTTAGTGGTTTGGGGTTTAGGGGTTTAGGGGTTTCTGGTTTAGGGTTGGGGGGGTTTAGGGTACAGTGTGGGTTTCGGGTATTGGGGGCCCAAAACTCAAGGTTACAAACCTTAACGGTGCAAACTCAAAATCTTTCATACAGTTCAGGTTCAGGGGAACTTAAGGGGGGCAATTTCCCCAGCCCAACTCCTACACCTAACCAACCCTTGAGCTGCTAATCCCTAGTTTTCGCAAAAACCCTAGAGCCCGAACCCATGATCCCTGACCTCCAAAACCTTCAACCATAAACCCTACACCCTAAGCCCTAATCCCTAAACTCTAAATTTAAGCCCTAAAGCCCAACGACCATAAGGCAGCAGGGTAGCTGGCGCTCGTCCTCCTCGCTGCGGATCGAGGACTGCAGCTCCTGACTCGGGGGCACTTGTGGGTTTGGGGGCTTAGGAAGTAGGTTTTGGTTTAGGGTTTAGGATCAGGGAGACTAAGTGAGTGTATAATACTGGGAATAACTGGGGGGATTAATAATGGGAATAATTGGGGTTAATATATGGCGTATAGGGGGCATAAGCTCTTAGTACACTGACTTCGTAAGTCCCCTTGACGTGACCCTCCAGCTTATTACTTCGTCCCTGACCCTCAACGTAGGGCTAACTAGACCTTAAATAGTGATTCAACAAATGGCCCGATACCTCCCCCCAAAAAAAGAGCCCAGAAGGCCGCGGTTCTACCTACTTGTTGGTGTTCCTGTAGGGGTCCGGTTAAGATCAATGCTTGAGGGGCAAGGAACCCTACGCCCTAAACCCCAAGCCTTGAACCGTCTAAGGTTGAAACCACGAGCCATCCTAGTATGGGCCCTTAATACTGGGATCCTTATATACCTACTACATACCCTATATGTCCCCTTAAGGGTCCCTAGAATCCCCCTGAAAGGCCGAAGGGCCAATATTAGCAGCCAATACTTCGAACCTTTCAAACCGGGTGTAGGACGTAAAGGGTTTAGGGTGTTTTGGGGCTGTTTAGGGTTTAGGGTTTCCCTAAACCCTAAACCCTAGACCCTAAACCGTGTGTTTAGGCTTTAAGGTCTAGAGCAAGGCAGTGGGCTCCTGGTCTGCCAGGCTTTATACTACATTGAGAATAGTTAGTATCAGGCGGGTGGGGGCTCTAAGATCTGGGGCAGGGGCTTGTGCCGTTTATGCTGAAGGTGGACTGTTTAGACGGCATGACATGGGCTGTTTGGATTAGGGTTCGGGCAAAAGTTTCGGGCCTCAAAATTGGCATCACCGGGATGCTGAGCAGAAAGGGTGCTCACTGCGGGTTGTAAGGACTTCCCTTGAAGATTCATGTTCTTTCGAGAGGCCTGAGGGTCACAATGGGGTGTTACATCTGGTGTGTAGCAGAAGCGTTTGGTTCGTAGCTGTGCTCGTAGCCTGGTGAGGACCCAGAAAGCCCTATATCCCTAAACCTACATGATCCTAGGATCCTTACCTAAACCCCAAAAGTATGCAAAATAATAGCCTTAAAACCCTAATAACCCTAATAATAGCCATGAAGGCCATTATTTTACATACTTTTGGGGTCCAGGAAATATCATTTAGGATTTAAGATCTATTCTTAAGGTATCTTGGGCTTTCTGGGGAACACTGGTCCCTGTCTTGTCATTGTCCCGGCACTTCCATGCGGCTTGGGCCCGAGATGAGGACCTCGTGAAACCACCCTAGACCCCGTGTAATCACCCTAAACCCTAATTTTATGGGTTCAACTACCCCTCTATACTACCCCCCCTAGGTTCCCCCTTAATCAACCCTAACTATCCCTAAATAACCTTAATTAAGGGGGGAACCTAGGGGGGGTGGTATAGAGGGGGTACTAGTTACTAGTTGAACCCATGATTAATTCCTAAACCCTCACCCCCGTCCCCGTCGCCAAAGTGTCTTGGAAGGCTGCCATGCTGCTTCAGGACTAAGAATCTTACAGGTGTACATCAAAATCATTGGGGGTTATCGCAGGCTGGAAGATGAAATCTTTCATAGAGATTGTATGGGAGCCGTCCGAGAAACTCTCAGAAAGCCGCCTGCTTACACCCTTATAGGCAGCCAGATTCGATCTGCATTCTATTAACCTCTGGAAACAAAACGAACCCAAAATGTCAGGAAACGCACTTTACGGAGTTCCTCACAATATCCCCGATGCAATTCTTGAAGGGGCTCTGCAATCCCTTAAGGGACCTCTATCTTGAGAACCCGAAAGCCTAAACCCGAAATACGATATCCGTTGGGTACTGCCCCTCCTCAGTAACAGTTGGATAATGTATAATACGAGTATATATGGTTATATATAGCTCTTCATAGGACCCCTAATGTAGACTGTTACTGGGGGTGAGGGGGGGGGGGGGCAGTACCCAAGATATCCCTAGATCCCAGATCCCTTTATCCCTTCAACCTCTTCCGAGGGTCCCCAAAACCCAAAGCCCAAATCCAAAACCCTATGTCTCCCTGTGCTAAACCCCCTCTATACCCCTCATCCTATATAACATCGATCTTTATATATATAATATGTTGTGTGTATATTATAAATAGATATAGAGATAACCCCTATGCATTGCCCTAAGCAACTCTCACAGCTCTTCTGCTCTTCTCCTCCATGCTCGCCGCATGACATCGGAGCAAGCTGTTCAACCTGAGGACATGCATGTAGTAGGGGTATAGTATAGGGATCTAATACAGGGATAAGGGTAGATACTGTTGTAGAATTACGTTGAGGGTTCAGGGTTTACAATTTTGGGGTTCAGGGCTGACGGTTAGGGGGTGGTGTTTCTCTTGTCGGGCTGGCTCCGGGCTCCGATTTATATGAGCTATAGTTTAAACTCCTAGTATCCCCCTTAATAACCCCTATAGTAGTTCCCTATATAATCCCCGAATAACCCTGCTTTCAGGAGATTAAGACCATTGCTCATATAGCAGGCACAGCTAAGGGCTCAGGGGCAGCGACCTCGACCCTACAGGGTTCAAGTTATAGCAATTTCTGTAAACACAGGAAAACAGAGGTCCTATTACAGGCTTGCTGCAGACTTCCTAATTGCGGCACCGTTGATACACACCAAACCCCCCTCTTCAGGCCCACCTGCTAAACCGCCAAACCTCCAAATTTCTCACTAATCAAAAACCTCTTGCGGCTTCCACATCGCAAAGCTTGAGCTCTGACTGCGTCGACAACACTCGCACATTGGCCTTTGTGGAAACCCTTCTATCAGGAGCAAGTTCTGAGGTGCCCTGTATGATGCAGTGCAACCATACAGTATGAGTTGTCAGCATTGTCCCACCTGGTCCCTACGTGTCAAACCACACGCCGTTGCCCTAAGCCGAACGTCCAAACTCTCAACCCCAGATGCTAGCAATCGAAGCATCAATACTTGAAATGGTTTCTAATTTATGGAATTTCAGGTTTATAGGTCTGAGTCCCCGGAACACAGAATCTGAAGGGATGCAACAACAGCGTAAGAACTACTGGGTTGCTGTTAAGGAACTTAATTTAAGTTACTATATTGGGGAAACCCTATTTTTTTACTATATATACTCATTATGGTAACTTAATTCAAGTTCCTTAACAGCAACCCAGACTAAGGTGGGGTGGATGTGGGTTGAGGTGGCCATCACGAGCATGGAACCACGCTGCAACATGACCAACGCGCCTATCTGGCTAACCCCCACCCACCTGGCCAGCAATTAGGTGCCGCAACATAATTCATCACACGAAGGGGCCCATAATTTGGAGAAAAAACCAGGTACAAACGGGATATGGGCATGTCTTGGGCCATGCTTGCATCCAGAAACTCAGTTTCTTCTCGCCTCAGTTCCGCCGTCCGCCGTTCCTCCAGCCATGCTCAAGAAGATTGGTAGAGGGTTGGGGCTCACATTATGCTGATACAGTGTACCTGATACAGAGATGGAGGCGGACTTTGTAGCATAACTAACTTTCAAGACGGAGGGTGTGAAGGGGTCTCAAGGGTCTCAAACTTGCGGTGTATCCCTGTTTTTGCAGCGTAACAAGGACGGATGACGCTAGAGTGCAGATGCCAGAAAGGTTCTATCGATAACTTGAGTTAACAGGCCCGCTGGTATTTGCTGGCAAGTGGAGGCGGGTAGTGTAGAAGCAATTTCAACTGTAGGGTCAGGGCTGAAGGAGCAGGGGCGCCGTCGGCTGGCTCAAACGGTTCGAGTGCGTGCCTTATTGCCTGACTTATGCGGAGCGTCTGTGGGGTTCTATATTCTTTTTCGGGCTTTTCGATGCTTATATACAGAAGACCGTATAGATTCATAGATAATGTCCTGGCATGGTTTGGGAATCACGGGTTGGTTAGTGTGGCGAAATGATGGAAGGGAAGAATTTTGCTGCATAATTTGTTCAGGTGGACCCCCCACCCTGTAACGGTGAGTGACTATAAGGGATAACGGTAACCATATCCGGGTCCTCTTATAATCCTCTTATCCACATTGCAGGGTGTGGGGCCCACCTAATGCATAGTCCTTGCCCTCCAACCTTTATTCCCCTAAGCCCCTCTCAGTAGGTTCAATCAACACGCAGGATAGGCCTCCCCAACCTCAGACCCCTTAAATAGATAGAACATGGAATTTACATGGGGATCTGATGATGCTATTGGGTAATTCTATTCCATCTACTGAAAATGTTTAGGGTTTATGAGGTTTAGGGCTCAAGCTGTAGGGTTTACGTGCCTTAGGTTTTAACCAGGGTTTAGGAGTCAGACTTGTACCCCTAGGGTTGTACGTTTGGATTTTGGGATCCTTTGGGCTATATTAAGCCCATATGAGGGGAACCTTTTCAGGGGTACAACCCTGGAACAGCTGATAATGAACCCTAAACCCTACGCCGTAAGCCCTCAATCCTTTAGGTGGCTGAGTGGTTGCCCTATGAATCGGCTTCTTCTGAAGGTTTAGGATTAGGTAGGGTGCTCAAGGCTCGCAAACACTTATCAAAAGAAGACCTGCCCATCCTTTCCGCGGGGCGAGACACAAGTTTCACGGCTCCCCGTTAAACGCTGAACCCCTCCACCACATGAGTACAGTTTTCTTACTTTCGTCCTGGTGGTTGGAAAGTAAGGTTACATCCTTCTGATACAATATGCTGTAACTGCAACCAACCAAACAAAGGATGCAATCTTGGTCTCTATAGGCAACTAGAACACCCCTAACTGATTGGCATTTCCTGCTATGATGCCAGCATGTTAAACGAAGATGTAGGCATGCGCCCCAATATGAGCAAACTTTCTGTAGGGACACCCTGACCAGAGCCAAGAAATTCTCCAGGTGCCGAGACACTTCACACCATAACTCCCAATACATCAAGGCATCGGCATTTTGGAAAAAGTGCCCATTCATCAGCCTTTCAATACAACAGCCCATCATACCAGGAAACCCTGCGTGCCTTAACATCGGTTACGGTCTGCTCGATGTCCTTCCATGACAGTTTGGCCGTGACAAACTAAGTTGAGAGTAATACAGGGGCCTAAACAATTACCAATATGATGGGTAGGTTCTCGCTGCAGATATGGCACAGGTTACCTCACCAGAATTATACTGGTAATTACGCATCAACATCACTTCTACATTATTGGGGCAGACGCTTGCTATGTTAATTTCAATAATCCACAGAGCCTGTGGATTGCTTTGACTGAGTCATGAGCAACTGCCCTGCAACCAGAAGGCCTGTATGGAATCTCACAGACAGATTGCAGTTGAACCACGAGCATCATCATCATCATCAGAGGAACAAGTGCCAGAAACGTGGACTCGTACCTGCCAATCTCAAGGGCGAATAACTTTTAGTGGTCTTGTTCATCTAGAATGCAAGTCCCTTGCTCCTGCTTTGCCATTCATCTTCCTCCCTGCTCTTTAACATAAACCCGCCACAGCCAAACCGCCATTACAAAAACAAATGTGGGACAGCAAGCAACCGCAGCTTGATCTTTTGATATCGTACAAAGCGTCCGGGGCCCAAAGCATTAGCTGGAGTAGGGTTGCGTTGTTGGGCATACATTCCACTATGATGAACCCGCCCAGGCTGACTCTCATACGCGGTTTCGAATAGCTTCAACCGCAGTAGCTAGAAGCAAATGTGCGCAAAAGCCACAAGGCTATGGCCGAAAGCCGGCAGAAAGCCAAGTAGCAGCGCACATAGCAGCAGCGGCGGCAGCTGGAGCAAGAGGAGGAGGAGCAGCAGCAAGAGAAGCAGGAGGAGGAGGAGGAGGAGGAGGACTGCTACAATGGTGACTGCTACAGCCACCAATATCCTCACTCCACCACCACCACCACCACCGCCGCCGCCGACGCCGCTACCACCACCAACCCTACGGCCGCGGTGGCGACGAGGACGACGATGACGACTGCTCCTCCTGCTGCTATTCATGGTGATGTTGCGAAACTAAGGCGAGTGACAATCTTAGGAGACGTCTTGAGCTACATTCTGGGCCCCCGGCCCATAGGAGGTCGGCATGCCTTTCGGCGGCCCGCTCGGAGACGCAGCGTGCCTAGGCATTGCAAGGCATCTGAAGCGAAAAGCAAAGCTGTTGAACTCGTGGTTGCTTGCTTAATGAGGAATTAGAATTTAACGTGAGCTGCTAAATTGAGAGAATTCTTCAGGACAGCTTCAGGGGAAGGAATGGACGCGAATGCTTTTGAGCGTGGGGCTCCCTAGGGGCATGGCGGTAGGACTCGAATAAGCACACGCTTAAACACCAGCAACATCAAGTGACAAAATGATAGGGACTGCAAAGCATGGCATACACATGACTCAATGCTCAAGGATATACCACAGCTTCCTTCAAATGCGACGCAAAACCCGATGGCCACAGACTTTAGGGTTGCAAGCTGTTTTTCTGGCTACTCCCCTCCGCCTGATCGCCCCCTCCCCTTAGGAGGATTGAGCGCTTTGGACGTCTAGGGCTTCTAAAGTTCTACTCAAAACCACGATTCACAGATGTTCGAACTGGATTCTGAGGGTGTTGTACTCGACAAAACCGACCAACAACCGCATGCCTTGAACCTCACATGTTTGACTATAGGGTGCAACTTGGCTATATGTACCCCCGCATTGGAAGTGATATCAATCTCCGCAAGCCCATGAGGTGTGCACCTCCTTGACTGCTTTGATCTCTTTCCGTATGGACGCCACACTTTCGGCCACCTGCGGAAGAAGGGGTAAAATTCGGGGCCTCCAATAACGGTGCCCTTAGGAACGTATAGGGGATAATCACTCCAAAATTACACAAGGATCATACGAGTTCATAATGAGTCTTTTTTAAAGCTCCTGTTTGGAGTAAAGACTGCCGCGGATGCTGGAAATCTTGCACCACTTTTGAGCCGCACAACACTGAATTCGTACGGCGTAGAGGGCGTATGGGGTTGTGCAAGATTTCCTACTTCCAGACCCTGTATGACCCTAAACCCTACCAGGCGCAGACCCCAATCCTGAGCCGCATAACCAGACAATAAACCCCTCTGCAAGGTCCAGACCCTCAACAAGCCGACACCCTACAAGCCATAGACCGTGAACCTTGAACCCTATGCCTTATAGAACCCGAATTCTGAATCCTGAACGGCCTGGGGTTTAGGGTTCAGGGTCTAGGTAGGGCTTCAGGCAAATGCCAAACACTTCTTGCTATGTAAGCCCCCTAATTCTCTAAACTCAACCCTAAAACCCCTAAACCCTGAAACCCCAAAACACCCAAACCCAAAAAGCCTAAACCCTGAAATCCTAAATCGCTACACCTCAAACCCCTAAACACTCAACCTAGTTTCTGTAGATCCCTTCAAGGGGGTCTGGGTAATCCCTTAACCCTAAACTCTAATCCCTCAAGCCTGAACCCTAATCCCTAAACCCTAAGCCCTGAACCCTCGACCGCCTTCTCGGATGCGCTGGCAGCCTCGGTAGCCTCTAGCTCGGCGCTCTCCGCGAGATCCTTTTGCCGCGCATCCTTCTGCTTCCAGAGCCCCAAAGGATCGGTTTAGGGTTACGGGCATAGAGGTCAGGGTTTAGATGGGTTCAGGAAACCCTAGAGGAATCTGGAGCCCATAGAGGATCTACTACGTAGAATAGGGTTCTGGGTTTGGGGTTTGGGAACGCAAGCCGAAATCTTCTAGCCCAAGCAATATGTTGGGTCTAGGTACAGTAACAAAGAATAGATCCACTACTGTTGGTACCAAAACTCCATCATGACCCTAAGCACCTCCCACAGTGGGAACGATGGTATTATACTACACTAGTAACACTAAGGATTTGACGTATCAACTTCAGGAGGAGGATAGGGCTTAGGGCATTCCTGAGGTGAATCTCGGGGAACTTTGGGGGAGTCATGCCAGAGGTATAGAAGTGCTACTGCATGTTCATTTCCTCCCCAGGATCAAACCCTATAGCGTTAAACGGCAACAGAGCTGTGAAGTATTTCCACGTATTGTCTTGATGAAAGCCGGGTCTCAGTTAGACGCGGCAACAGTGTGCTTGGGGTTTAGGGTTTGAGGCTGTTGGTTTCAGGGTTTAAGTAATTAGGGCCGTTTAGGTATCAGCTGGAACTGTCTAAGCCGGTCATCTGTGTCACTCTGCGTGAAAAATGATCGGGCACTAAAGACACAAATATTCCACCCGAGGGCAGTCCGACCGAGTGTCCAGGGGTCATAGGGACTGGGCACCCTATGGCCTACACCCTTAAACCAAAAAACACCTTAAACCCTACACACTGCTATCCTCAAACCCGAAAAGCTGGGCGGCATCAAGGCTTCGAGTTGAAAAGGAGAGGTGGGGTTTCTCATTTCCTGCGGTGGCACCTCATCTGAGCTGCGGCTCGGCCCACTTTTTACCCTGTCATACGGTGGATGGAAACAATCCTGCACCACTTAGAACCCCAAGAGTACGGAAATTGTTGGGGTGTAGCCTTTCCCAGTGGGTCCATGTACCCAACAATTAGGTACTTGGGATCTGGGTAATTATAATTATAGTACAGGTTTTGGGTAGGTATATGATTATTAGGTGCTTGGACCCTTATGGGTTTATTAGGTGATGCAAGATTTCCTCCATCCATGAGTGAAGAGGCGTAGCAAAGCCTAGGACCACTTCGCATGTTGACTTGGTGTGTCAAGATTTTTACTCCACTCCAAATGAGCTAGTCTAAGCTCCTTGAAAAGTGGTTATATAGGGGATTATCTAGGGGAGCATTACAAGGGTTACTAAGGGGAATGCTTGGAGTTTAGACTACCGCTCAAATATGTATTGAGATCACCATATGTAGACATCCCCGCAGGAGCGACAATAATCTTGACCAAGAAGCACTAGTTATTGTGATTGTTATTGCAAGTATTCTGAAAATCAGTATTACTATTGCTATTCTTCTTCCTAGTGTTACTGTCAATATGATGGTTATTGCCACTGTTATTCTTGATGTCATTAAAGTTAAAGAAAGTCGGTGTTGGTCAAGCCTAGCTTCGAGATCGCAACGCTGTCTTCGGAGCTCAGCAAGCAGTTGATGCAAAGGGCTCTGGCAGCGTGACAGTTGGGCCTCCAGGAACGGCTTTAGGGGTTTGTTTTGGGGTTTAGGGTTTAGGGTGCTACATGACTTCCACTGATCTTCAGATCAGTCCATTTTACGAGCAAACACAGATGAATGCTGATTGTTCTAGATCTCCTTATATTCAATGAACAGTGCAGTGACTTCTTGATGTCATCCATACTACGACCGTTGCCTGGTTACCATTGCGATCAGTTGCCGGCCTTTTCAGCAATACGCGCAATAGGGCCTCGTAGATGATATAGCAAGAAGTTGCGGCTACAACTCATGAAGCAACAGGCTTTGAGGACAACAATGGTCACAGCGCATCATTTTGTTTTGGCCGTTGTTTATGGCTAGATTAGTAAGGGCTGGTTGCAAGGTCCTCATTGCAGAAAAACATTCAGGTTCCCAGCACTGCGCATTGGGAGCGAAATGGTAGGTTGTCGAATTATGGCACCATTGGGGTACCACAAACATGAAGCGAGGCATTATAACGGAAGCCGCACCATATGTAAATCAATTGTTTCGATCACTGCCATGTTGGCAACAAGCGTTGTCATAGCGTGGCTATCTGTTATGTCAATATGAGAAATCACAATGCTGCCATCAATGAACTATGACTACGACAGTTTTACGATTCTGAGTGTATCAAAGCTTCGCAATGATCATGCCGTGAGGGGTCTCTCCATGTTCTGCCACTGTCACAAAACGCCACATCACTTAATTTGAAGGTCTTTTGAGGTATCCTATACTAGATATTACATGGAAAATTGGCCGATAATTGATATTGATAATGAGCTAGACTCCTACCCAAAGGGTCCATGTAGCTATATGGTAGATACTTGGGCCTTAAAGTAGGTATACCCTAAACCCTAGACCCTAAACCCTAAACATATGGGAACCCCTTTGGGCCACATTAGAGCTCTGGGGGGCGAGGGTTGCGCTATCGCCTTCAGCTCGGCTTCCTTTTGGCGCCCACGCTCCACGCATGCCTGAGAAGGCTGATCTGATATTGCTTTTCATGGTTGTGATTAGGGTTACATTGGGATAAGATTGGGGTTATAGTAGGGTTATATTAGGGTTATATTGGGATAACATTGGGTTTTTTAGGGTTATATTAGGGTTATATTGGGATATATTAGGGTTATATTGGGGTTGTATTTGTATGTTGTTGATTTTGGAGTTGTTCTCTGCGCCGGTATCACAAACTATGCTGCTACTCCAGTTCTTACGATCTGCTACATAGTTTATCATGACAGCTCCGCTGCTGGCTGATGTACGCGTGGCCTAAAGGCCGCTAGCCTCCAACTAGAGAACCAGCAACCTCTGGTCTCTTTCGGGGTTACAAGAGAACCCGTGAACCCTCTACTTCCCAAATCACCGCATCCTTCGCGCTGGAGCTCTATATCTATGGACACTAAACGCTGATCGCTTGCCATTCGCACGCTTGCTTTTGAATTTTGCACTCTCATCTTGTTCCCTGACAGCGCACCCCTTCCTCTGATTCTCCTGCTACTAAACTCACGTAAGAATAACAGCCAGATGCTCTGAAAGGATCCCATTCACCCGAACCGCTGCGAGGAGGACCCTTACTTCCGTCACAGGAGTAGTCGATGTGGGTAACGGACGGATTCAAGGGAGCCACAGGGTTTTGGGGTTTAGGGTTTAGGGTTTAGGGTTTGGGGAAGTCTTTGCTTTGCCAAGATGACGTTCAGGTATGCAAGGCATCTTGAACAGATTCATGTGAGCTACAGTCAATGTTTGCTACACCATTTAATGGACACGGGCTCTTAATTTGGGACTATCTTTGGCACTCTACTAAACTACAAGAGGGACCCCTATGTCCACTATTAAGGGTTCCTTAATGATTAAGCCTGAGATTGACAGTAGCTCATGTGCACAAAGGCAATGTAGAATCTGGTGAAACTACGAGTTTCACCCCCAAACCTTGAGAACTCGAAAAATAGGATGCGCCTCCAAGCCCCTTACGTATTATCGAGGCCCCCCCGCAGTTATTCTGAAGCTACTCTTCAGAAACGGAATCTGCCTCCTCCAAACGGGCAATCTCTGAAGGTAGCAGCTCTCGCAACGCGACTGTCCTAACCAGTGTCACGAGGGGACTTTAAGGCGGGCTTTTATTAGAGGAATAATCCTGCTTGCAAAGGATTCTGAGAGCTTGCAAGCTTTAGGGGTCCCTTTTTGCAAGCCCCAACATTAAGGATTGTTCTCACAGGCTGGGCTCAGCAGAAGTCACCGCCCATGTTTTCAGGCTTCCGAACTTAGGAGCTTGAACCCCTAAATCCTCAACCCCAAACCCTAAACGTGACGTGGCTTGCGAGGTTCCAGGATGACATCTGGACCATTTGGGGATCAGAGGGGCTTGATAAGCAGTTAGATACTGAGCATAATTGTCACAATATTGCATATACGGGTCTGGGTAACGAGTATACCGCACTAAGTGGGGCTGGCCTTTCCTGGATCTTCCTGCATCTGGTTGGGGCTTGAGCCCTGCTTTGTTTGTTTCTTACTGCACGTGCCACACTAAACCCTAAACCCGGCAGCAAAAGGGACAAAACTTTCAACCAGGTGGAAACACCAACCAGAAAGCTTGCGCCCAAAACTGATGAAGCTTAGGGTTTAGGATTGAGTTTCAGGTGAAAATCATTCAAACCATCAAACAAACAGCCCACACTAACAGCCCGAACCATCCCACCTAAGTAATCATGGTGCAGCTGGCTCCCTGCTATTTGAAGAGAAGGAAGGCAGTAAGGAAACATGAGCTATCCGCTGCATCCTCAGACGGAAGAAGCAAGTCTAGCCAAGAACACCTACACTCCCGGAAACTAACATGGAAACCCCAAAAGGGCCCTATAAAGACTACAGTCCTTCTAAAAGGGGGCTATATGGGTTTCCATGTTAGTTTGGGGGAGTGTACTGTGATAGGATTAGATTGGCCCCCATATCCCCTAAATCCTAAACCCTAAACCCTAAGCCCCTAAACCCCTATAACCCAGGAAAAGAGTTCCAAATAAATCACGCACCGCAGCCCTCATCCTACCGGGCCTGCCAGAGTCCTCAGCAAGAACCTTGAAAGAAATTCTGCGTATGACTACATTTCTTCTGAGTGCATGCGAAAGATCCTTGACCATGAAACCAAGAAGTTAGGCACGCATTGCTACAGCGACTCGGTACTATAGGTGGCTCCCATCTGATAGCGTCTGGCTCTTCCCCTACCATGACCACTTCAAAGATGCCGCTACTCCGAACTCCTGACTGTCATACATGGCATCTAAGAGAACCCATCTTTCTGAAAGGATACAGCAAATACGTGCAACACTGGTAACAAAAGGCTCGTGAAATTCATGCGCCTCCGGCCAGTAATGGTAAACCAAGATAGCGGTTCTGACGTGGAATCCAGGCTAAGGTAGCAAACCCAAAGGGGATCCGTATCTCTAAGGTCAATTGAGGCCATGCCCATGCTAGCAAAGAAGGACGAATCATATTCAGAATCTTCACACTCAACATCTGAGCTATAGTGTAGACTCCTAGTACAGTATCCCCCTGAATAACCCCTATAGTGCCCCCCCAGACAATCCTGTATACAAACCCCTTTAAAGGCGTTTAGCCTCCAAACCCTATATAATCCCCTTCATAGCCCCACACCCTATAGTGCTCCCCTAGGTAATCTGCTATATAACCCCCTTTGAAGAGTTTAGACTATAGCTCATTTGGGATGAGGAAGTCATTCAGTTGACCATCCCTTGACTCAGGGTTCAGGCTTTAGGGATTTAGGGTATACTTAGGGGTTTAGGCTTTAGGGTTCATTACCATTACTTAGGGTTTGGGGGGCGTCATTTTGATGTGGAAGTCTTTAAAGTAAGGAAATTTGGCAACCCTAAGTAATGGCAAGTTTATATGGGCTCGAGGGTTTAGGGTTTAGGATATAGGGTATAGGGTTTCTCGGTTTAGGGGAGGCTGCCTCCGATGAGGTAGGTGCAAAGCCCTTCTTCTGATTCCCTGATAAGATCTCCAGCTTCGCAGGCCTGGGCCTACTTGGAGGTTCATGGAACTTAGTAACTACTTATAACTGGGCTTATAACCTTACTTATAACCTCCCCCTGAAGAACCTTATAGGGGTTACCCCAAGTAGAAGTAAGGTTATAACCGCGGTTATAAACCCTAAACCCTAAGCCCTAAACCTTATACACCCCATCCCTAAGCCCTATACACCGCTATATAACCCCTATATAACCCGTATATACCCCCTATAAAAGGGGGTAACTTACTAAGTCCCATGAACCTCCAAGTAGGTCCCGCAGATGCTGCCCTTCTACATGCGGCTATAAGTTTGGGGGTTTAGGGGTTTAGGGTTTAGGGGTTAGGAGTTTAGGGTTTATAGGGGTTTAGGGTTTATAACCCTAAACCCTAAACCCTAGACCCTAAACCCAATTATTGAGGGTTTAGGGTTTAAGGTATCCATTCTCACACTCCAGGCCACTACGCAGCTGAATCCTAAACCTTGACCCCTAAACCCTAAACCCTGAACTCTGAACCCTACCCTGGACCCCAAAAGTATGTAAAATCATGGCCTTTATGGCTATTATTGGGTGTTTTGGGCTATTATTTTACATCCTTTTGGGGTTTAGGTAATCCCCAAACCCTAAACCCTTAATCCCACAGCCAGGGATCTCCGCGGAGGCTTCCACAATAGACCGCTGCAAGGACTCCTTGGCCTCCTGGTCAAGGAGTCTGGGAACTCATTGTTTAGGGTGTAGGTTTGGGAATTTCTGGGATTGAGGTGCAGGGAGGTTGAAAGTGAACGGGATTTTTGGCGGCAACGGGGTCTGGGCAACGGTTTAGGGCTTCGAGATGTAGTTCGGGTCATTGAGGATTTGAGCCTAAACCCGGTACACGCCGAACCCTGAAGAGTAGTTTCCATTTATGGTGTCCTTTCTATCTGAAATCGTATGTCCTAAATCTCTAAATGCGAAATCCCTAAACATTAGCTCCCAAACCCGAATCCCTAAACCCTGATCCCTAAACCCTGAAATCTCATCCCAAAACCTTAACCCCTAATCCCTGATGCCTACACCCTAAGTCCTAATAAAGCGCCTCGGCAGCTCCTCGGATGGCATCCTCGCTGGCAGCAGACTGTGCCATCAGGGCCTCTCTTTTTGGGATGTGCTTGGAGGTTTACCGTTTCGGGTTTAGGGGTTACTTAGTAGCTACTCATATTTGGGCTTATAACCCTACAAATAATTCGGGTAACCCCTATGAGACCATTTCCGGGGGGGTATAAGTAGGGTTATAAGCCAACCTAGTTGTAGTTCCTAAGTCGAAGTCCCATGAGCCTCCAAGTGGAACATCGGGTTTAGGGCTTAAGCGTTTAGGTATGGGGTTTTCGGTATAAAGGGTTTCAAATTTAGGGTCTAGGCTGTAGGTATAGGAATTAGGGTTGGTGTGTTTTGGGTTAGTTTAGGGGAAAGAACGCGATAACGGAGAACCAGTTGAAAAAGAAGATGGAACATAAAAGGGACATGGGGTTGCCCAGCGTTTTACAGCATAGGTAAGAATGCGCTCTGGGTACCGCCAACCCCTAAAGTGTGGACCGCACATGAAAATCATAAGGTCCTTGCATTGGGGTTCAGGTGGCCAGAAACCTCTTCTTATCTTGTGCTAGCTAGGAGGGTCAGGGTGATTAGTAGGGAATGGAGGAAAGGCAAAACAATGGAAGCTTCTATGAAGGGCCTAACAGGGGTTATCATATGGCCTTTGGGGGCAGAACAATACTTTTGTGGGGACTGACTGAGTCCACCTTAACATCCAAGTTGTGGGGATTTAGACGAAGCTGGCCTTCTAGGGTGTGGAGTCATGACTTGGGTGGGGTTCGGGCTTAGGGTTGTGGGATTTCGGCTTCAGACCGCCGGGTCCAGCGTTGAACGTCATGGAGAGCATTTTGCGCTGTGCTATGGAAGGTTTTGTGCATATTCACAACTGTCCATCTCTACCGTGCCGCTGTCATGCCGGAAGCTCCTGGACTCGTGAGAGAGACTCAGCGTTTCGCTAGTAAAAACAAAGTTTATGGTATGCAGGCAACTATTGCGAGCCCATAGGCACTTCAGGATTGCACATGCTCAGGAACTCCCCCTAGAGGCAGGTAGGCAGATTACGGAACCTTAGTGGTATCTTCTTCGCGTGGGTTTCCCTAGAATTATAACCTCTCTCTAAACCCCAGGCCGGTAAACTCAAAAGTTGCCACCAGGCCTGTTGCAGACGTGCAACCAGTTCGGCTGCGACACTTTGCTCCTCAGCTTTGCGGCAGCTGGCGAGCCGGCGAGCTGTAAGAAAAACAAAAGTTAGGGTAAGCGCGCCTTGGGTTTGTCCTATGAAGCTTCTGTAACCCATTTAAACCATAAGATTTAAGCTGAGGGTTTCAAGCTAAGTCAAAGAGGGAAAGGAGCGGCCTCACGCTACATAAGCAAGATCCTCATCACGAACTTCTAAGATGCAAGGGTTTGGTTTTGGCTTCAGAGTTTGGGGCGTAGGGCTCTGGGTTTGCAGCTAGTCCCAAAAGATAGCTGTGGTGCTGAACTTAAAATGCCGTGTGAGCATATAGCCAATTTCAAAGCTGTAGGCCTTCTTTTGGGCACCTGCCTCCTATTTGGGTGCTTCTCAAAATCAATCCCTACATAAGCCCTAATCAGGACCCCTGATCCCGCCCATTATAATCCCCCCATATCGCTAGGGTCCCCCCTTTTGTGGGCAACCCATCTGAGATTCGAAGATGAGAGCTGCAGGTGGGAGTGAAAGCATGTCCGAAGGCAAGTTGAAACTGGCACCCCGACCCCACCCCCTAATATTAAATGCTCCCCCCATATATTTGATACTAGGGGTGGGGATGTGTTTGATGTTTTTATAGGGGGAATAATGGGATACCATAAGATCCCCCAAGCCTGGCCTAAGCAAGCATTTCCAGATGGCTTATGAGTCGACTAGCCAACAATGCAAGCCGTTGAGACCTAGTACATCTAAGAAGCTGCGGTTCCACGCAGGCCTAGCCCCAAAATCCAGATGAGCTATAGTCTAAATTCCTGGTAGTAACCACTATCCTATGTAACCCCCCTTTCAGAGGAGTTTAAACTATAGCTCAGATTCTCCAAGCTCTGCGGCTCTAAGCCCCCACGTGCTACAACCCTAACTCCTAACAACCAAACTCAGCGTATCAAAGGCCCATCTCCGAAAAAGGGAATACTAAGAATGATCCTCAAAATTGCTTACACAACTGTCGTAAGGCTAAGGGGTACTAGATAGGCATATTATGAAACACTGGTGATATCTACAGCAGTAATTGTAAGGGGATAGAAGTTAAAACCACACCATCGCTTGAATGTTGCCTACAAACTCCGAACCCTAAACCCTAAGTGCTAATTAGTATGATAGCTTCCAATAGACTCTAAATGAACCCTCAGCCCTAAACCCTAAACTCTAGGCCCTGAGCCCTCAAAACCCTAAAACCCTAAATCCTAAACCCCTCAACCCTAAACCCAAAGCCGTGTACGTGCTGGGCCAAAGCGACTGCCTTCGCCTCCTCCAGGCGCGTGGCAAAGTCGGCAAGTTGTGCCTCGGCTGCAAGCACCTGCGGGTTTAAGGGTTCCGGGTTTAGGGTCTAGGGTTTAGAGTTTAGGGTCTAGGGTTCAAGCCTTAGGGGTTTAGAGTTTAGGAATTTAGGTTTAGTGTTTGGTGGTTGGCCTTTGGAGTCCTTTTAGATATTGGCTTATATGGCCTTCTGAAAGCCACAAGGGAAAGTATCTAAATATCCCTAGGGCCAACCATGGCTCTGGGCTTACGGGTTTGGGGGCTTAAGGTTACGGTATTGGGATTGGGGTTTCAAGCTTAGGTATTAGGTTTTAGGGTTTAAACTCAGGGTTTACACCTAGGTCTTAGGTTTAAGGCTTAAAGCTTCGGGCTTAGGGTTTAAAATAGCTTTGAAGGCTTAGGGTTTAAGGTTCAGGGCGTTGGATTTTACGTTTTGAGGTTTGCGGTACGGCTTAGGAGTCTGTATAGGGGCCCTTTTGAGGATATATATATATATATAGACGGATATGTATGGGATTATATAGGGTATAGGGGCTATATCTGTAGCACAGCGGATAATCAGCTGGGAAGGAAAATGGAAAGCTGCTTTGTTTGTTTGAATCGGGCACATTATCCTATGTTCTTGATATAAGATCTAAACGTACTAGTCCAGGATATACAGTTTCAAATGATGGGGGGAGGCTATGCTTCGGAGATATGAACCCTTGCAGTTGGGGATTAGAACATTCAGGGTTTTGATTTAATACTTTTAAAGTTCAGGGCTTGGGGCCAGGGGTGCAGAGTTTTTTAGGGCTCAGGGCCTAGGCCCTGGGCATGCAGGGCTTAGGGTTTCAGGCTCATGGTTAGGGTCTACGGCTTGCAGGGCCTACGGTTTCAAATTTTCGGACTTTGAACTTACGATTTCTTTTTGTAGGGCTGAGGGTTTGATATTTAGTGCTGATCCCTTCCCCTAACATGCTACTTCCTGAAGGTTACACGTTCCAAAGGAATGCGCAGTCGCTTAACTTAGCATCCCGCCACCTCATGACAAAGGCGTTTCACCTTTGGCAAGACACATGCCCCAATCCATCCATGCATCATGCATGCATGCGTACATACATGCGCACCTACATATATGCCGACATACCTACGTACCTGCATACCTGCATAGCCACAGACATCCATCCATCCATCCATCCATCCATCCATCCATCCATCCATGCATCCATCCATGCATCCATCCATGCATCCATCCATGCATCCATCCATGCATCCATCCATGCATCCATGCATGCATCCATCCATGCATCCATGCATCCATGCATTCATGCACCCATGCATGGATACATACAGACATATACATATATATATATACATGCTTACATTACATTACATTGCATTGCATTGCATTACGTTACAACACATTACGTTACATCACATTGCACTACATTACATTACAGTACATTACACTACATTCCACTACATTACACTACATTACACTACAACACACTACATTACACTACATCACATCACATTACATTACATTACATTACATTGCATTGCATATATGACATACATTACATACATTACATACAACACAAAAGACTCCAATATATTACAATACAACACAATACGTCACATTACAGTACATTATATTCAATTACATTATGCTACAATACATGCATTACATACATTGCATACACTACACAGTACATAAAACATATTACAATACATCACACTACATTATATTAGATTATTAGAGTACATTATGCTGAATTACACTACATTACATTGCATTACACTACATTACACTACATTACACTACATTACATTACATTACATTACATTACATCACATTGCATTACATTACATTACATTAAATTACAAGACATTACATGCAGACAGACAGACAAACATACATCATGTCAACCAAGCCTTCAAACCCGAAGGTGAAAGGAACATAATAAGTAGTTTGGGGGTGAGAACAGCTGGGCGTTCATACCTCAAATCCTGACCCCAAGCCATAGATTCTAAATCCCAAAGCCCTTCACCGAAATAAGCCAAAACCGTGAGCCCAGAATCCCAACTCCTACCCTACAATACCCCAAGGCCGAAAATCCTAAACCCGAAGCCCAAAACTGCCAAAGCTAAACCCTGATACCCAAGCAAGTGAACCCTACAAACCAAAATCCCTGAATCCTACAGCCACCTCAACCTACAAACCCTACACGCAGAACCCTTACCCTAACACCAAAAACGCAACACCAAAACCCGAGGCCCGCCTCCTGACTAGACGTGGCCTCCGCGTCGCACATGTCACGTCCTAAAGTGTAGAGCCTGGCAGAAAGGTCCTCGGTCTCCCAATCGGTGTAGCATTCAGGGTCTAAGATTTCGGGTATACACGGCACATGTAGGAGTTTAGATAAGGCTATGTGAGCTATTGTCTAAACTCCAAGTCTCCCCCTTAATATTAATAACTCCTATAGTAGTACCCTATACAACTCCCTATATAAACCCACTTTGAGGAGTTTGGACTAAAGCTCATCTTTATATAACCCCATATATGCAGTTTCCATTTCATGTTTCATGTTCTTTTGCATTTGATTCTGCATTATTGGGGTGTATCTCATGTAGGCTTGGGGGTGTATGAGGTTAAGGGCGCCTTGGGTTTAAAGTTTAGGTTTGGATGTAGGTGTTTGACCTGCTTGGGCTTCACGTTGTGTACTTTTCATGTAGGGGCTGTACCCTAAACCCTAAACCGGCTAAAGGGTTGAGGTGTAACTCTGTTTCCGGGCTCTGGCGCAAGACGACACAGAGTTTTGGGAAGTCCTTACCTTTGGTTAGCTAGGAATGAAGAATTGGACCCTTAAAGCAGTCCCTATATAACCCATTATAGTAGCTTCCATTCCTTCATCCCCAGCTAACCAAAGGTAACAATCATCATCCAGTTCGCGCAAACTCGGCTGCCGCGGCTCCTAGCTGTACATTCTTCCTCGCAGTAGCCTGCTCGCTGGCATGCTTCTTCCAGGCCTCCATCCCAGCTCCTTCGCAACTGATGCAGAGGAGGCCACCACACCTCCACCCTAGGCTGGGCTGCTGTTCAGGAATCCATCTTAAGTTACCAAAGAGTGTGTATAGTAATTAACTTGCTTCCCCCATTATCGTAACTTAAATTCCGTAAAAGCAACCCAGTAGGAGATGGCTCAGTACCGTCCTTTTAGGCTGCCTTGGGTCTACCCATTGGCACCCTGAGCGGTACTGATTGGCGCAGCACCTCCCACTCCTCCGGATGGCAATTGATGCGCACTACATTGTAGAAAGGAAACGACGCTAAACCCTAAACCCTAAACGCTGAATCCTATGGTAGTTTCCATTTTCTTTTCCATTATCCCAATATAACCCATTGTGCTCAACATCAGGGGGAACGTCAGCGGGGAGGTATGTAGGTGGAAAACTGTTCACTGAGGAGTATGCGCCAGGCATGTAAGCCAGGGTATAGGGCTTATAGGGCTTAGGGTTCAAGATTTAGGGTTTGCTGGCTTAGGGAGTTAGATCTCGAGCGAGCATGCCCAACAAAACGCTTGCCCAGCATTTGCAGAAAGACAAACGAACTTACCAAACACTGCATTCCCAGCACTGCTTGTAGTTTGTATGCCTACAGACTTGCCGATGAGGGTGTGAGCACATTCATTTCTACTCTCCCTTGCACACATACGAGCTATACTCTATTTCCCACATAATTAACTTGGTAAGGAAAATAGTACGGACTATATTAAGCTACCGAAGGGACCGCTATGTCCACCCTTAATCGTCCCTTAGAAAACCCAATGCTGACAGTACCTCCAAGGATAAATCAACAGGTCGTCATCTCATGGAGGGAAGTCATGAGTCCCACGAGGACAGACACTTGGTTGTATTGGAATTATATTGGGGTTTTATTGGGGGTATATTGGGATAATGGAAAATAGAATGGAAACTAATATTTTGGGTTTGGGGTTCAGGGTTCAGAGTAGGGTTTATAGGGTTTAGGGCCACTACTTGCGAGGGCCAGGGGTACGTGGCAAGTAGGTTAAAAATGGGGATAACTAGGGTTATTGATGCTGCTTATGGGGACCATAGGGATCATGGATACGCATGTTTGCTAAGTCATGCTGTCATTGACGTCAGTTCAACTACAGACGCAGCCAAAACTCTGAATCTGGGCTCCTGAACCCTTAAACCCTAGGCCCTACAACCCCCGCTAAGTCTAGTAGGGGGTTTAGGATGGTTTAGGTGGATACCTAGAAAATCCTGTATGACCCCAAGTACCCAAAGCCTTAGGAACTATGGCAAAATACTATACTAACAGGTTATGCAGGATTTCTTTGGTATTAACAGTAACTATCCCCTGTATACCTCCATGTACTCCACATTTCCAAACATAACCCTACATAACTCCACATATCCCCAAACCAGTATGAAACCAAACCTTAAACCCTAAACCATAGTTATGAAA
>CAJNIZ010005958.1:53916-79586 GCA_905231905.1 Symbiodinium pilosum | reverse complement strand
CCTAAACCCTAAACCGCGCTTCAAAGGCAGCCGAAGGGTCCGCCACCTGCGCGGCAGCCGTCGCAGAACGCCCCTGCAGAGTCGCCAGCGCGGAGCGGGAAGGCCTCAGTCTGGGGTCTGGGGTATAGTCCCCCGTGAGTAGATAGGGTTATAGGGGGTATATTATTGGGGTTATATAGGGATAATGGAAAAGAAAATGGAAACTACTATAGTATATTAGGGTTGTTTTTACAGAGCTTAGGATTTGGGGCTTTAGGGTTCCCTAAACCCTAAACCCTAGAGCAACTCTGAATTAAGGCCATTTTGGGTTATATGCCGGATCGCAGAAGAAATTCAGGGTAAGCTCGTTTGAGTTGAAGTCGCTAAGATTTGCTCAGACTCATCTTCCCTGATGCTGACATGGAACCCCACATAGCTTGGGCGCTGCCCTCTGTAAAGTGTTAAGTAGAGGCTATGCATTCTGTAACAAGATATAGCCTTTAAGGACTGTTAGTGGGTGGGGGCAATGCCTAACATATAAACCAACTTTAGGACAACAGTTATCTGTTCAGCGCCCTTATTCATGGATTCCATACATTTTGGGGAAATCTTAAATGAATCGGGAATCTGAGTCAAAGCCTAGAGGTTTGCTGTGTAGGGCCTACCCCAAAGCTAATTTGTGGTTCCTTTCACGATGTTGAAATACTTGTTTCCTGGCAAAAAGCGTAACAGAACCAAAAGAGAGTACATAAGACCTCTGGGTAGAGCTTTGTTAGGCATTGAAACTAGCGAAGCAATGAATATGCGGCCATAATTGGGCTGTAAAGGTTACACTAGGAATTCCTCGGGCGTTGCTAATGAGGTAGCTACGAGTAACTTCCTGGCTATCTTGGTGCCTTGAGGGGCCAGGAAGCGCTTGGAACTGCGCTTGATTTTTCAGACGCTCTTCTGCCCAGATACCACACGAACAATACCTTCTACAGCCCCCGTAGTGCCCTTCAACACTGTTAACACAAAAAATGCTCAAACCCCTGCGCTCGAAATCACTGAACCAGTAAGACTCTAAAGCCGCTTATGCCCCGCACCATTAACCAAACAAGCCCCGACCTCCTAAACTCTGAAAAGCCGTAAGCCCTACACACTCTAAACACCCTAACTCCTGAATTCCCTAAAGCCTTACTCCCTGAAATTCCCCAAGTCTAACCCTCCACCTAACCCCCCAAACTCCCCCTTTTCATAAACCCTGTACCAGCCCAGCTGCCATTCCATTGTCCATTTTCCATGTGATTTTCCGCAGGACTGGGGGTAACGTGCTATATCACCGCTACGTATACAACCCGAATATAAACCCAAATCCCTAAACCCCTAAACCCTAAACCCCAAACCCTGAACCCTAAACCCTAAGACCCTTTACCCTAAACCTTAAAACCCTAAACTCCTAAACCTACAACCCTAAAACTCTTCTCCCTCCCCCCCTTACTGTGAAGGTCATCTCCCCAAACCCTAAGCCCTGCTGTGAGGACCACCTGCAGAGTCATGAATCTGAAGCCTTCAAACCTTCGTTTAGTGTTTAGTGTTTAGGGTTTAGGGTTTAGGGTACTACCCCAATAATGGAGAATCAAATGGAAAAACAAATGGAAAATGCAATGGAAACTAGGATCATATAGGGGATTGTAGGGGTTATAGTGGTTAAACCTAGTAAGATAATATTCCTTGTATATGCAATCCCAATTGCCTACAGTTTTATGGGGTATACCTACTTATTAGGGGGCAATTCCTACTAAACGCTAGGTATTTGGGGTAACAAGTACACCTTGGACCCTAAATCTTGACCCTAAACCCTAAGCCCTAAACCTTAAACCCTAAACCCTAAACCCTAAACCTTACCTCAAGCCTATAGATCCTTCATCGCAAGTCTCAGGCTTACACCCGAAACCTGACGCCCTAAGGTTTTTGAGCCGCAAACCTTGAGCCCTAAACCCGAGATATAGGGATTATATAGGGGTTATGTAGGGGTTGCATAGGAATTATGTAGGGGTTATATTTGGGGTTATATATAAACCTTGAGGCCTATGAGACTTGCAAGAGTTCAGATGGGGAATGGTCGGTTCAACCGGTGCGGCACGCAACACTTTTGGGCATTCGAGAGGTACACCAGGCACAGAGTCAGAGCTTTGCTTACACTCAGGAAGCCCAGGAAGCATCTAACTATAGGCATTTAATTTCTTGTCAATAAGAACCCCTACCTCAATATTGAAATGCTTGGGTTTAAATGCTTCGTAGTCCCCCTAATACACTCTTTTCTATGGTGGCGAACTCTAAACCCTAAAGGCCACTGAGTTGGAAATTGCACGCACCTTTTTGAGCTCTCAACAAATTCTGGGAGTTTTCGAGATAAGGGAGGGCTACAACTCTTGCGCACATGCCATTGGTCCTTGCATTGATGTTGAAGCTGAGCACCCTACGCAGCCAAGAGGATGAGCAACAAAGAGCTGATGGACAAGGAGTTACCCGCACCTGATGTCTATCGAGCACGATATCTGCAAGGTTGCAGGGATGGATCGGAGGTGCCTAGACCCTAAACCTAGAACCTAAAACAAAGTGTTGGGTGTAGGAAGTTGAATATGTTCTCTTTTCGGGTTCATGTTCTAAGGAACCTATATACTAATATTTTTCTATAAAGGCTCCAAAGGCCAACCAAGTTATCATTCTTACATCTGTAAGCCTTATTTAAGACTCCCAAGGTAGGTAAACATATTGACAGAGCGCAAAAGGCAATGACTACTTGGGGTTCAGGTAGTGGAACCTAATCCCAAGCCCTAAGCCCGAAACCCTAGCCCCTAACCAGCGTGGATACAAAAATCCTCTAGTACCTTAAGGGGGTATAGGGTTATACACGATATATGGGGATATATAGGGATGGTCTCAGGGTTTAGGGTATAGGTGGATACAAAACATCCTGCCTGACCCTAAGGGCCGTTTATCCCTTGGGAATTATAAGAATCAAGGTCTAGGGTTTGGGATTTTTGGTATCAACTGTAAGTCCCAGCCCCAATACACGCTACACCAGACAGAGAACTGTCCACCAGCACACTTTTTGGACTGTCTTCCTGCACCCAAGCGATATTGTAGCCTAATATACAACCCTAAATACGTCCCAGCATTGTTCTAGATTCCTTGCATCTTTGCACGTACCTCAAATAAGTCTCAAGATGATGTTGGTAAGTATTTAGGCCCCTACATAAACCCAGCTTCCATTTCATTTTCCGCTGTTTTCTCCGTTTGATTCTCCATTATGGATAGTTATTTAGACCCCTACATTGCATCCTAGACCCTAAACCCTAAAGCCTATAGAATCCTCATATAATCCCCTTTAGTTTAAGGAGCTTAGACCCTCTGAAAGTGTGAAGGCCCGGGCCTCCAGCAGCCAGCCACAGGGACTCGAGTTTGAAATGGAACAGCAGAAGCCAGAGGACCTTCGCATGGAGTTCAGCAGTTGGGGTTTTAGGCTTGGGGTTCAGGCACCCCAAACCCTTAAGCCTAATCGTGTGTTGAGAGTTTTACGTGGTTAGGATGCAGGGCTTCGATTTGACACCGAAAGCTCAAGGCCTCGCGCTCAATGCTTGGGTAGGCTCCTCGCCGGTGTACTGATTCTTTTTGATGTCTGGGTCCGGATTCTTTGATGCAATCGGCCCCAGGAAGTATGCGTGGGAGTTCCATTAACAGGGGACCCCTACCCCCCAAACCCCCAAACCCCTAAGCCAGAGCCAGGGTACCCTTCCATAATCCTTCTCATGGGGACTCCCGAGAACTCAACTCCCCTATCCCAATGGATCCATATATACATATATATATACAGCAAAAAGTAGGGTCTCCATATTCTGAGATATGAGTATAGTGTGACAAAGTAGGTACTTAGGATGCTTTGGGTATGTTCTCCTAAGAGTCTCTGAACAGCCAGCTTTGGCTCATCAGATAGTCAAGCTTCATGATCTGTTCGAATGTTGCTGGGACTAGAACTGATAAGAAGAAGCAACAACAGCGCCCGAGACAAGCTACAACGATGAGAGAAAACACACATCGACATGAACATAGGGTTTACTTGGAGGGTCAGGGGGACTTAGTAAGTAGGTTAAGAACCCTTCTAACCCATATAGTAACCCCAGTTATCCCCATTACTAACCCACCTACTAAGTCCCCCTGACCCTCCAAGTAGGGTTTAGGGTCGGCATGAACAAGAGGTATCTAAGGAAGTTCCAGGTGGTTAGTTTCCCCTGTATATGCCTTACATAGCCGATATGTAATCCTAGAATCCCCATATAAGCCTCATAAGCTTTATGCAAGTGTACTCACCTGGCAATTGCCCAACTGAAAAAAATCCCTTAACGGTATGTGGCCAGGTGGCACTAATTAAAAACTTCCCCTATTGCGGTATAAGGGGACCTATTCACAAAGAGCTTTGGGAACCTCAATTTAACGTACGGCCCAATATGGAATTTTTGCTCAGCCTCAGGTGGCGGGGATTTTGAGAAGGAGTTATGGTGGGTCTAAGGAGATTTAGTGAGCACAGCGAAATGTGGAGAGAACACTGCCGGATGTTTGTGGATGTGCAGGCATTCAGCGGAATCAGAAAGATACAGTAGGGTCCAAAGTCTAACTATATGAGCCATAATCTAAACTTCTTACAAGGGGATAGGTGATTATATCGGGAACTATCGTGGCAGCTATTTAGGTGGATACTAGGAGTTCAGACTATGTCTCATATCATCATACTCCCCAAAACCTAAGTAACGCTGGCTGTTCTAGTGGCACTCCAAAGTACATGATATGAATGTTGTGTACTGGAGCCTGAAACTGAAGCAATTTGTCATGATTTTCACAAGGCTGCATAAGCTTTACGTACTTCGGGCAGTTACCCAAAGGATCAAGTACCTCTTGCTTTGGTATAAAGGGGGGGCTTCTATACTAAGACTTGGTGATGCGGTTTGGGTTAGTATCCCTTATCTAGGTACTTAAGATCGTTTGGGTTCGAGCCGAGCCAGAAAGACGTCCTGGCAGGGTTTGCTGGATTTCTCGGAGGGCGAATCCCTAGACTGCTCATCAAAGGCCTCCACTCAGCACGTCCCACTCGCAGATTTTCCGTAAGCTAGCCTAAGCTCCTCCTAAAAGGGGTCATATAGGGGAGTATATAGGGGAGGTTTTGGGGGGCTTATTAAAGGGGATAGTAGGAGTTTAGATTAATTATAGCTAACCCGGATGACTTCTCAGCCACCTGTCAAGAAGACCGGTCATTTTTGGCAGGCCGCAGCCTCCATATTAGTCTTTAGGGTTTAGACATGGTACTTTCCCTAAATAGGGGCATCCCAAATACAGACTTCAAATTATCATACCTGGACCCCAAAAGTAGGTAAAATAATAGCCCAAAACCTTGAAATATAGCCTAAAAGGCCATTATTCTACGTACTTTTGGGGTGTAGGTAATCCTTCTTATAAGGCACCCCCGAAATCAAAGCAGTCACCAAGACGTATTCTATCAAATTGCCCAAGCCCTGTCTGTTTTCCTCTGGAAACCGCTTTAGGGTTTAGGGTTTAGGGTTCAGGGTTTAGGGTTTAGGGTTTAGGGTTCAGGGTTCAGGGTTTAGGGTTTACGCAGGAGCAAGCTACATCCGTCAAAGCTCCATCCCGTGTTGCACACCCCAAGTAGAGCCTATATTTTCGTCCGTTTTTGCGTGGCAGTTTGAACCCCTCAGCGAAAAAACAAAATGGACCAAACAGAGCCACAAGAGCTTCTGGGTATCTAAATCCCAAACCCGAAGCTCTAAACCCTAAATCCAAAGCCTTCAACCCTAAAACTCAAACTGCTAGACCCCAAACCCTCACCCGTAAACCCCAAACCCCCTGACGAAATTCTCGGCCCGACCTCTTGCTGTAGAAGAGCTACAACTTGTGCTTCAAACCTCTGTTTTTAGGGTTTAGGTATAGGTAGTATCAGCCGTCCTCAAAAGAAGCTGCAACAGTGGGAGGTCTGATTTATTTCCATGTGATTCCCAAGCTTACTGGGGCCTTAGCAGGGAATAAGAGAAAGTGCAGCTACATGGGGTTCCGTGCGAGGACACAAAGTGGAAGCATTTGAAGATTCCTCAGCTGAGCCGCGGCTTGTCTTAGCTTGATGAGATGTTTCATGTGAGCTGTAGTCTGAACTCCTTTTAAGCGGGGTTTATAGGGGATTACTATAGGGGTGATAAAGGGCAATCCTACTAGTTTAGACTATAGGTCATGTAACCCCTTACTCACTCCACCATGAAAATACCTCTGGTAAGGTTAGCTGGGCGTTTGATGAAGGAATGGAAGAGAAAATTGAAACCCTAAGCCCCAACCTTTCTTATTGTGTTGCTTGTGGGTGTTGCTGTAGAGATCCCTTCCTTCATTCACTGCTAAGCAGAGGTAAGTTCAACGAAATTGATTTGAACATTAAACCCTAAAGCCTACCCTAGGGACCCAAGTATACAACACCTGCATTGGGCCCTAACCATGGGTCTATTTGCATCCCTGCAGTTTAGGGCTTAGTTTTATGGTTCAGGTCTAGACCCTAAGAAGTGTCAGGAGGCCATAAGGCTCTAGATTTGCTCCTGTGAGGCTTCCCTACAACCCCTTTTTCCTGGGTTCAGGGTTAGACCCCTCCCCCCAAAATGCGCTCAATCATCAAAAGCTCCTGCTTGTGGATGAACAGTTAGGCAGTTAGGGCTGTATCTAAACTGGAATTGAAAACCTCCTGAGGAGCTGAGGTTTAGGCTATAGGGTTAGGGTTTATGGTCATATTCCTTGTCCTTGTCATTGTTCACAACCCTCAGCAACCCCTCAACCGTGTATAACACGTAAACCCAGCCTACCAGGACCCCTCAAAGGATATGAAATGAAGGCCTGGTGCACCATGTGTACAGATTTCGGGCCATTGCACACTTCAGAGCTCCAGGTGAATCATCCTAATCCCTAAATTTGGCAAAGGTCTTGAGGCAGGAATTCGCCGATGCTTCATCCATTTGCTATCGCGCGCGGCCCATGTGCTTGGCCCTTAGAGGGGGTTCAGGGGTTAGGAGGTTTATAAGAATGTTATAGGGTTCAGTTCAGGAGTTTGAATCGACATTGTTGACAGACTTTACGTTTAAACTTTTGCCCTAGACAATTTGTATTCGTCTGGGCATTGAGGGTTTCGGGTTCGAGGACAGGATGGGAGGCATATGAGCTGCTGCCAATACTATGGTCCGTCTGGTAGTGTAGTCTAGTCCTTAATGTACCCTAAACCCTAAACCCTTCATCCCCAATAAGGAGCCCAGGTCAGGTATATTATGTAGGAAGCTAAACCTTCAACCCTAAACTCTAGAAGTCTGGAATGTGGCTCACATTATTAAGGTTGGCTTCAGTAGAGGATCGGGATGGTCCAGGCTTTGGGGTTCAGGGTGTTGGATTCAGGGTATGGACCTAAGCCCCAAAAGTGTAGGTACACCCGAAACCCTGGACCCCAAACCCTGCAAACTGAACAAAAAGGTCGGAGAAAAAGTGCATCATTCTACGTACTTTGGACGTGCAGGTATTGGGCTTCAGGACATTGAGATTTGGGGTTGGGCGGGGTCAAGTCAAGATGTTTGACCCCAAGCCCTAAATCCTAAACCTTAAATCCTAGACCCTAAACGCTAAACCCTAAATCCCAAACCATGTCTTCCAGATGCTGTCGCAGCCTTTCCGTTGGGCAAAAGCACGGGGTTCAGGGTTTAGGGTTTTAGGGTTTTAGGGGCCTTGCCCCATCACAGGTTAGGAGTGGGGTAAAGCGTCTCCTATAACGGGTTAAGGGGTTTAGTGGTAGGGGCCTACAACAGATTCGTCGACTAGGGTCGCAGCCTGCAGGAACACAGAGGTACCCGAAGGCTCCTAATAGCCCAATGTTGGTCATAGCTTCCGATTCTTGGCTCCAATGTAGATACTATTTATAGACGCAGAGCCCTAGGGGTAGAAAGTGGTTGAAAAGCTGTGATATATAGCAGTTTCCCTAAATGGGGACCTCAATATAGATCCGCAAAAAAACGGTAGTCCTTACTATTGGAACCCTAAAAGGGTATCCTTAGTTTTGGGAAACCCCCATATGAGCCACTGTCTAAACTCCTAGTATCCCCCTTAATATCCCCTATAGTAATCCCCTATATTACCCCCTATATAATTCCCCTTTAAGGAGTTTAGACTATGGCTCATATGAGGACCAGGGAACCCCAAAGCATCCAAGTGCTTTCTAAGACTGAGGCCGAAAGGTAATGCCTGTGCAGGGGCCTTGGCAAGTTCTGCATTGTAGTGCTTTAGGGTTTGGGGTTTAGGTTTAGGGTTTAGGGTTTATGGTAGGTTTCCCTTTACAAGCATGGGAATTGACATCGCGCGGGGTGAATTTAGAGGATTCAGCTTGGCTAAGAGGATCAATGAAGAGTGCAAGTGGCCACTTTGAGGTTTTCTTTCTGGTCTCAGAGACGAGTTGGTCAGACGAGTGCTGGTACCAGTTCTGTTGTCTTCGACCTCCATACTACCCGAAGGGTCCAAGTACCTAATAGTCACATACCTCCCCAAAACCTGTAATTACTAATACCAGTACCAAAATGCCAAGTACCCAATGATTGGGTACATGGACCCTTAGGGCTAGGTAACACATGAAATGCAATTTCCATGGCCCTGTCTGTTCTTCTTCGCGGCCAGTACAAAATGCGTTGAACCAGGGTTCATAGGCCATTCCGTAGCTTCATCATTGTGAATACTGCCTCTTCTGTGTTGGACTTGTGTTGTCACTGGGGCGCTGATGGTTTTCTCTTCTTTGGTGATATGTTCCGCATAGGTTGCCAGTAGTGCTAGTGGTTGCGACGCGTATTATGTTCATTCGTGCGGAGAAATGGAGATGATTATGACACTGGCTGCAATTTGAATGCACATTGGTACCAGAACAGTTACTGTCCTCGCAGTAATGAATGACTGTTATGGCTTTGTGGTGAGCGGGTTGGGTTCTAGAAGCCTAAACCCTATCTCTCAAGACTAATGCCCGAGCATGCCCCCAACCCTACCTAGAGACACCTACACCTTTGAAAAGGTAATGATACCAACATGCTAAGTACAAACCGCATTTGTAATGTATATACTCTACTGGGTGTAACTGGGGTTCAGAGTTGTTGGGTGCAGGATATGGGTGTGACCCTAATCGCTACACCCTACAGAACATGCCTCAAACCTAGACCCTAAACCCTGAACCCCAAATGTCTCAAACCTAGACTCTAAACCCTAAGCCCGAAACCCTTCTGGAGAAAAGGCCCCTCCCCCCCAAAAAACATTTGACCCTAGACCCTACACGCCCTAAACCTAGGCCCTAAACCCCTGAGCTTGCTTTTTGAGATCAACTTTTTGGGGTTTAGGCACGACATTCGGATCGGAGTTGGCTAACAGGTTGGCAGGGCTGAAGCCCTGTTGCAATGACTGCTTTGGGTTTAGGGGTTTAGGGTTTAGAGTTGAGGGGCTTAGGGTTTAGGGTTTAGTGTTTAGGGTTCAGTGTTTAGGGTTTAGGGTTAGCGGTTTAGGGTGTAGGGTTCAGGGTCAACAGTTCAGGGTGAGCCCTTCAGTGGTAGTCACTACCTGGATCCCCGGAAACGTATACCTTGAATAATGGTCAGACTTATATGGGGACTATTTTGGGATCAGTATTCCCTTATGCCATACGAAGCACCAGTAAGTTAGGGGATTGATTGTTTCACCTTAGATGTTTGAGGTCCAGGTAATCGGGGCAGAAGCGTAATACATAGGGACTCCGATACAAACGACAGTCTTTGTGGCCCTAAACCCTAACCCCCTAAAACCGAAACCCTACGCCCTAAACCCTACAAACCTAAACCCTAAACCCTAAACCTAAACCCTAAACCCTACGCCCTAAACCTCAACCCCTAAAACCTCATCCCTAAACTCTACACCCTCAACCCTAGACCCTAGTAGTGGCCATGGGGACCACCCTTTTCCTTGTGCGCTTGCGGGACTGAGGCCGACTCTGCAGCGGGCTGTATACCAAAAGGATCCTTAGTACCTATACATATATATATTAATATATATATACATATATATAATATACTGTTTAGGGTTTAGGGTTTAGGGCCGGGGGGTATAGGGATTAAGGCCTAGGCGTTTGGGGTTTAGGGCTTAAGGGTTGGGTTTAGGGTTAGGATAAGTTCCTAAAGGATCCTAAGTACCTAGAAAGGGGATACTAACCTATAACACGTTACCAATACCTAATATAGAAACCCTACTTTATACCATATAGGTACTTGAGATGCTTTTGGGATAATCCAGAACCCGAACCCGAAGCGCTGGAAGCATCAGTGGCAAAGCTCTGTAGAACCAGCGCACAGACGGATCGGAAGTCGAAGAAGAAACGGTTACGGAGATTTCTTCCGCGAAGAAGCGAAAGATTCAAGACGTGCCGGATTAGACATCAGAGCCAACGGTGGACAAGTTGCGTCATAATCATGAAGCCTCCAGTGTGGTAAGCGCAGTCTACTTGGAGCTTTTTCTTCACCGCATGGTAGCTTCTACCATCCAGTAGGCTGAAGGTTTTGGGTCCAGGATTTAGGGCTTAGGGGCTGAACCTAATAAAACCCGATAACTGCACCCTCAAATCTTGAAGTTGTAGCAATACTATACCCTCCAGATGGTCCCATCTATGACTGTTACAGGATGAGGGCAGTAGCCAAAGTGAAGTATCTACATTTCTGAATCCCTATTTCCCCCGATGCAACGCGGTTTCCAATTCATAGTCAGATTCAACCTCAACTTCCATTTGACTTTCCACTCTTCTTCAAACCGAAGCCCTAAATATTACCTCCTGTAAGAGATCCCTGAAACCCTACCTAACCCCATATAACCCCTATCACCTATGACCATTCTCCCTGCCAAGTTGCTGAACAGCACGGCTGCATGGCATTTCCTCACTGGCCTTGCATCGGAGCGTTGACCTTGGACTATCTTAGGGGTACTTGGGAATACTTTTCATTTTTTGCTTCCTAGAATTTTGATGAACAGCAGTTTTTCACTAGCGTTCCAAGTTCACCATAGCTATATAAGGTTTAAGTTTCCAGGGGCTCCTAAGAATCCATCAGTGATAACGGAAAAGAAGATGGACACCACTATTTAGGAGCTAGGGTTCAGGGCTTGGGGTTTCGTGGTTCGGGTTTTGAGGTCTGAGGTTTAGGATTCAGGGCTTAGGACGGGTCAATGGAAAGAACGGAGAAGCTACTGCAATACCATGATTGCCAAGGTATAAGGTACTTACGGTCATGCATGTTTTTGGTATTTACCGTGACATGGTCCCTTATAATTTTATTTTACATGTCCGGGGCCTGTAGGACGATAGTATTTCACGTCTGTTTGGGTTTTGAGAGATTTTAGGGTTTTAGCGTTTAGTGCGTAGGCAGGTTTGGAGTTTGGTGTGTGTGTGGGGGGTTTGGGGGGTGGTTTGGAGCGTTTGCAGGTTGCCTTTGGGTTTGGGGATTTGTGCTTAAAGCTTGAGGCCGGCGGTTGAGCTGTTGGGATTTAAGGTTTAGGTCAAAGGAGTCGTCACCAGGCTCAGGTTTTGATGGGCTACCTGAACTTTGCCCGAGGGTTCCTTCAGGGACGTGCCCTTAGGTTCCTCTGTAGGGATTTGGTTGGGGTGATTTCTGGTAGGTCCTTGCCTTGCCCGCACTTCGTTCCCTTTGCAAGGAGATTTGGGATACTCTGACTGAGACCCCCCCCAGGACTTTGAATGTTTCAGCCTGTCCTGACGTGGTCCATCTGTTCGTGGACGGGTGGTGGGAAGGCGGTGTGGCCGGCCTAGGCGCGGTCCTGTTTGACACCAGGTCTCGAAAGGGACGAGTGGGCAAGGCGTGGTCCCTCAGCCGGTGATTGATGCATGGTCTGCCGAAGTGGGAGACTTCTTGATTTGTCAGATCGAAACCTACGACGTCGCTCTCTGTATGAGGGAAGAAATGTCAGGAACTCTCTACCAGAGAAGGGTCGTTCTATGGTCAGACAACCAGGCAGCCAATCAGGCCGTAGTGAAGGGGCAAAGCCCAAGCCCAACCCTGCAGAAGCCTCCATACAAGATCTCGCTCAAACATCGCCGTAGGGGGCTTCTAGATTTGAGTTTATATTGCGGATCCCTTTGCTAGGTGGGCTTGCCAAACGAATATAGATGCCCAAACCTTAATTAAACCTCTTTAAAGAATCCACCTCAAAAAAGTGACACTTAATATTTGTAAAACCCCTGGGTTTTCCCCCTAGAGCAAAGCAATCTGAAGGGACTTACCAAGACCTGAGCCAGCAAACCCTAAACCCTAGATCCCGAAATCCCCAAACCACTGCCAAAAACACCCAAATACAACAAGAAAGGGATGGAAATTGCTACAGTGTAAGGCTGCAAATCGTCCAACGTAGGTAGTATCTAATGAGTTGTGACCCCAAAATCCTAAACCGTCAAACTTGTATAGACTTGTACACCCTAAATCCTACATTGCAAAACTCGTATAGATCCTAATCTAAACCCTACGCCCAATGCCGGATTGTTTGTAGGCTTAAATAAACCTGAAAACAAAATTATGTGGACTCGTCCTCTAAAGCCTAAGCCAGAATTTTTTATAAAGTCTTATACCGCATTGACCCTAAAAGTTATAGACTCATGTTTCCTAAGCCCTACGCCGTAAAACTTACATAAATCTGTCTCCCCTAAGCCCAAAATCATAAAACTTGCGTAGACGTGTATCCCTTTTCCTTAAATCCTCAACGCCAAATCCTAAGCCCTAAATGCCAAACTCGGAAGCCTAAACCCTAAACACTTATCCCTAAACCCTAATCCCTCAACCAAGATTCCTAAACCCTAAAGCCTAAACCTTATTAAGCCCCTGAGCTCTCAAGAGCTAAGCCGCGCCCAGTCCCGATCTCTACGGTGACCCTGGAGCATGCGTCCATGCCAAGCCAGCCAGCTGCACATTCGCGGTTTCGGGATTAGGGTTTGGGGGGTTGAGGGTTTTGGGTTTGGAAGGGTCTTGTGAAGGAAGCATGTAGAGGGCTCAGCGTTTAGGGTTACGTTATGGGGTTCAGGAACATTCAGAGGGGTTAAGGTTCAGGGTTCCGGGTGTAGGGATTAGGTCTTCGGGTTAAGGGATTAGGGTTAAGGGGTTCGGGAATCATATAGGAGGTTTAGGGGTTTAGGGTTAAGGGCTTCAAGAACCATTTAGGGGTCTAGGGTCTAGGGTTGAAGGTTGAGGAATTAGGGTTCAGGGTTAATGGGTTCAGGAACCATGAGTGGGTAAGGGTTAAGGGTTTACAGATTAGGGCTTAGGGTTAGGGGAGTACTAAACCCTTAACTCTCTTTTTTTTTTTAAGTTAAGGGTTTCAGGAACCTTTCAGAGGGTTAAGGGTTAACGGATTAGTGTTTAGGGTTGTTAAGGGGTTCAGGAACCATTTAGGGGGTCTAGGGTTTAGGGTTTAAGGCTGAGGGATTGTGGTTTAGGGCCGTTAATGGTTCAGGAACCATTTAGGGGGCTTAGCGTTTAGGGTTAAGGATTGAGGGATTGGGGTTAGGCGTTCAAGAACTATGTAGGGGGGTTAGGGTTTAGGGTTAAGAGTTCCAGGTTAAGGGTTTAGGGCGTTGTTGGATATGTTGTTGAAGCTTAGTACGCATCCGCGCCGAAGCTTCGACCGCCCAGCTCGAAGGCGTCAAGTGGGACGGGCACGTTGATGTCACCCACGGCGAGATCACGCAACTTATCGAACAGAAACTCGCGCAGCTGGCTGGGGACGCCCGTGGCGAGTACCTGCGCGCATCCATCAATAAACACTCCATGGCTGGCCTCATCTTTGGCGTCAACGGGTGCTTGTACGGAGGCTCCAGGATCCTCCGGGTGCACAGTTTCATCAGTTTCCGATGCAGCCACGATGATCCTCCGGGTGCACAGTTTCATCAGTTTCCGATGCAGCCGCGATGATCCTCCGGGTGCACAGTTTCATCAGTTTCCGATGCAGCCGCGAAGTCATTGTATGCCAATAAGGAATATCAGGCTATGTTTCACAAATTTCCCGATAAGGAGCCAGAATTGTTCCCCGTGTTCTCCACATGGTGATACCTTGAGGATTCCGCTAGAAAGTCTCTGTGGCTATGCATGTCAGCTTCACGGAAGTTGGCGCACAGGGCTTCTGAGAGGCGGGATAGTTGTTTAAAGCATCTGGCAGGCTTTGAGGTTTGAGCTCTACGACCCAAGATTTAATAGTTTCCCAAAATAACGGGACCCAAATATAGACCCTGAAATACTATAATCCTCAATATGTAGACCCCAGAAAGGTACCCCTGGGGAACCTCCATTTAGGGCCGTTTGGTACCATAGTCGGTCCTGGAACTCGTGTCGCAGCCAGTGAGGTGAGAGTTGAGTGGTTTAGGGTTTTTTGGCTACCCTGAACCCTAAGCCCTAATAAGCCCTAAGCCCTAAACTCTAAGCCTAATTCCTAGACCCTAACCCCTAATCCCTAGACCCTAAGCCCTAAACCCTAAACCCTAATCCCTAAACCCTAAGCCCTAATCCGCAAACCCTAAACCGCTAGACTTCATTTCAGATGGCTACGGTGCTTAGTTCCAGGGGCTCAAAAGGTGGGATGAGGGTAGGTAGGTTAAAGGATCCTTAGTATATACCTTACTATATGGTAGTTTCCCTAAATGGGGGGACCCCAATATAGACCCAGAATATCATAATCCTTATTATAGGGACCCCCAAAATGGTACCCCTAATTTTGGGAAACCCCCATATTGGGGCTTATTTCCTAAACCCCACCTTCCCCTACCCCACCTTTTGAGCCCTGTGATTAATGGAGCGTGCGGGAGTGAATCCTTACCATGACACTTACACGACCCCACAGAATCCCTGTAGACCCTTACCCTAAGGGTCCAAAACACCAAAGAATAGGGCTCCTTTAAAGGGGGTTATAGGGGGATATATAGATATATGGGGACTATATAAAGGTCCAAAAACCCAAATAATAGGGCTTTAGGGCCAAATATTTCAATCTTAATGGTATTGGGGCCCTAAAAGCCTATTATTTGGGTCCTTGGATCCATAGAGGGTATACTTCAATTGAAACCGTGAACCCTACCCAGGCTCCACCTTCAGCACCCCCACTCCTCTGAAGCACCCGGAAATCAAATCCTGGCACCCCGCGTTGTCCTGCAACCTAGTAATATCGTAACATGGTAACATAGACATAGGAATATAGTAATATGGTAATATAGTAACATGGGAATGTAGTACTATGGTAGTACAGTAATATAGTAATGTAGCAATATAGTAATAGAGTAATATAGTAGTAAGGTTCCTGAACCCTTGTCTCCTGGAAGCCTCCATCCGAAGAATCCTACACGCCACGTCCTACCGTGAAGGGAGGAAACTCTCGCAACCTCATGGACCAGGAATTTCAGAACATGGGGGGATCCTAGGTGGCACAAGATTGCATCAATCCTCCTAAACCCTGAAGCCCTAAACTGAACCCTAAACCTGAACCCTAAATCCTAATCAATTGGACTGTCAACCAGGGTCTACGCTTTGGCGTTCCTGCTGCAACGGATTGAAGACCACAAGCTTATGATAGAGCTTGGCGAACGCCTTAGAGAGCAAGCTTACGCGATTTGTCTCCTAAAGGGGCTCGTTCATCATATCTCTGTATGTCTATATGTTTAAGAATGTTCAGATATTTACATGAGGGTTCCGTTGCTTTCGTAGGGGGAAGGGGGGGGCATACAAGTGTAAGAGGTCTTGAAAGAGCTGGCCTCAGCGAGGGTCATCCGGAATCTGCGACTTCACATGTTGGGAAGGATAAGTTCAAGGTGGTTTGTACTTTGGGTGTTGGGGTTTACATGGTGTGGGATGTCGGGTATAGGGCTTGGGATTTGGGATTTCTGAGTTGGGAGAAGAAGTTCAGGGTACATACGGGATGATGCTTCGGAGAGCAAAGGCCCCGAAGGACGTATGGTAGGGAATGCGTTTAGGGTGTTGCCTCCGGCTAGCATGATAATGATAAGGAGAGAAGCACAGAGTCTGGGTTCTATACCATGTGCAAGGTCTATTTTCGTGTATTTGAGGTAGTTTATCACAAGACTGAGCAAGGAATCTAGGACACAATAATGTTGGAACGTATTTCAGAACCCCTGCATAGCCAGATTTTCCATTACATTTGCCACATATGGTTTTGCACGTGATTCTCCCTTATTGAAATAGTACCCCTGTACGATCCCTAAATTGCCCCTAATTGGCAATGAACTACACCCCTTAAACCCTAAGCACCAAACCCTAAACTAAAATCGAAATACCCTAAATCCTACAACCCCTCAACCCTGGTAAAGTTTAGGACTTCGGCCATCAAAAGGGAGCCTGCTGCTATGCCCAAAGCTTCAACTGAACCTCAAAAGCGTGTAGAAGAATCGTACTTTTTGGCTACTTTCATAGGTTTTGGGCGACTTTTTCTACCTTGTTCAGAGACCACGTCAGTCATGGGAAGATTTAGATGCGCTTTATATGTGCATAGGGGAATATCTAAGCCAGGGGCAGGCTTCATTTCTTTAGGACCAATACGCCTTGAACCTCGAACTCCTGTAACTTTCCGGTTGAGGTCTTCGGGTTCAGAGTGAAGCCCCTTATGAGACCTTTCCAGTCGAATGCTGCCCGGGATCCTAAACCCTGCCCCCGAAGCCCTTGACACTAAGCCCTAAATGAAGCTTGAACCTTACCTGGACCCCGAAAGTAGGTAAAATAATAGCCCAAAACCCTTAAGTGTAGCCCAAAAGGCCATTATTCTACATACTTTTTGGGTTTAGGTAACAAGAAAATCTTAGCTCTGAATTGTCAACTCGATGTCCTAAGGTATAACAATCCCAAACCCTGTAAACCTTGGGTTTAGGGTTTAGGGTTTAGGGCGCGAACAGCAATAATCATGCTAGTCGTATAGCCCCCGACAAAGTTAATAGAAGCGGCGTAATCCGAACAATGATAATCACCCCCCCTCCCCTAGTAATAAACCGTCCCACCCTTGATAACACCCTAAACCCAACTGTAATACATGATGACAGGTGGGAGCTTTACGAGTAGGAGGCGGAGATTAACAAGAACAATAATACAGTCCGCGACCCCAACCCCAAATAAGGTAGTGCCTGTGCAAGAAAACACATGCGAGTTCCGATAAATCGGGGGACCCCGATATAGAGCACAACATGCTGTTATCATGGTTCTAGGGACCCCAAAATGGAATCGGAAACTCTACACCCTATAAGTCCTCACACTCTAAACCCTAATCTCTGCACCCTGAACTCCAAACCCTGAGCCCTAAATCCTAAACCCTAAACCCTAAAGCCCCTAAACCTTAACCCCCCAAACCCTAAACCCTAAGCCGCGCACATCTTGAATTGGCCAGGTCTCATGGAGCGCCTTCTTGAAACCAAGGCACGCTTTCCGGGCGTTAGGGGTTTGGGCTATAGTTTGGGTACTGCCCCCCTTTAGTAACAGTTGGATAATACTTATAATAGGGTTATATATAGCCCTTAATAGGACCCCTAATATGGACTGGTACTGGGTGGGGGCAGTACCCAAGCTATAGTGTTCAAAGGGCGCAGCGTTTAGGCTTTTTGTTAGAGAGATTTTAAGGCATCAGGGTTAGGGTGCAGGATTTCTAGGGTGAAAGGAGTGCAGGGTTTTGGTGGTAGGCTTTGAGGCCTTGGGGTAGGGGAATTTTTTGTTGCACACCATTCTCTTTTCCATCAGTACGGGGTGCCAGGGTGGCCACGAGTTCACCCTATCGTTATGTTATGTGGGTGTTTCCAGAAATCAGTTGCGCCTCCCCAATTAGTACTTAGATTACTATGGGATTGCTGGAAGGAACCCCGAATTTGGGGAATTCAACGTGAGCCATGGTCTAAACTCCTTGAAAGGGGTTCTATAAGGGATCATTTAGCGGAGTATTGCAGAGCTTATGAAGGGGGGATACTAGGATTTCAGACTAAAGCTCATGTGAGGTTTGGTTTGTTTTTGCTCTTTGAGCCTTGCTCAGGATTGAACAACCTATCGGGGCGTTCACCTTAAATCGATGTATGAGGTGACTTGGGAGCCCCGAAACGTCTTGAACCCAAAGCCAAGGCACTAAACCCCAAAACCTTATACCCTAAACCCCTAAACCCTAAATCCTTAAACCCCAAACCCTAGGCCCTAAACCCTGAGGCCTACACCCCAGACCCTGAACCCTCCTGAGGGCCGCATTGAGGCTCATACATCAGAATCCCTACATCATAGCACAGTTTCCATGTCATGTTCTTTTTGATTCTCCGTTTTCTTAATCCACTCCCTAAACCCTAAGCCCTAAACCCTAACACCTAAGCCCTAAACCCTAAACCCTAAATCCTGCCTTTTCTAGGAACAGATCAAACTGGAGATGCCGCATCGCATCCAAGAGTCGGGAACTCTACCTGGGTTTTACTGGGTTGCTGTTAAGGAATATACAGTAAGGTTTAAGTCATTCCCCCTCCCAGTAAATGTCCTTAAAGGGGCCGTATTAAGGGGGTTCTTATAACTCCTATAACCCATTGTGGTAACAGTTACTGTCATGGGGAACAACCCCAAGTAAGGTACCCATATTAGCTACATAGTAATAATTGGGTTCCTTTATGATGGTAACTGATTTTAAGTTCCTTAACAGCAACCCAGTCTAACAGTTTAGGGTTGAGGATTTTGGGATTTTCAGGGTGGAGGATTCTGGTATATTCTGGTTTTGAGGCTTAGGGTTTAGGATTTTTGGTTGCGGGGCTTAGGGCTTATGGGATTCAGGACTCGTGTTTTTGGGCTTTGGGGCCAGGCTTCGGTTTAGGGTATGGAGCTCAGGTTCACCGGTTTTAGGCTTCTGGGTTGTAACTCAAAGTTGGGGGTTTAGGGTTCAGGGTCCGGGGCTTAAGAGGGTTCTGGGCTTAGGGCTTAGGGAAAAGGAGTCTGGGTCTAGGGAATACATCGCGAACCTTCCATCTGACCCGCCAAGCAAATAGGGCCACACAACAAAAGTACCCCTAACCTTGTGAAACCCAAATCCCTATAAACCACTATATACCTCCAGTTTCCATTTGATTTTCCATTCGCTTTTCTCCAGTCTTGGGGTACACGCCCCCAAGCCCTAAACCCTAAATAAGCCTAAGCTCTAAGCACCCAAGCTCCTCCCTCCACACGCCCTAACCCCTAAATTCCACAACCCCAAGCCCTAAAGTTAGGCTCACACATTAGATTCCCTATAGATCCTAAGCACAATTTTCATGCTTGCTATACGTCCATTTGATGTTCCACTTGATTCTCCATTGTTGCTTGAAGCCCATATCGCAGCAAACTTAAGCCCCTCAACCGTGATCCCTAAACCCTCAGATTCTAAACCTTACATCCTACACCCTGAGCCCTAAGACACCCAATCTTACACTATTATTGAGATATCCCTTTTCAAAGCCTGAACAAATTCCCCGGCCTTGAACCCTAAACTTTAAATCCGGAACACCAAACCCTAAAAAACCCGAAATTCCTAAACTCTAAAATCCTTAAATCCCTAAATCCTAAACCCGAAATTCAGCCCTAAATCCCAAAACACTAAAGTCCTAAGCCCCTAAACCCTAAGCCCTAAACCCTAAAGTCCCTAAATCCTTTTTGGCTTAAGGCCCGACCTGCCGGACTTGAGACTCCCCTGGGCCCGGGACCCGAGGAAGGGCCGAAGGAGGGACCTAGGGGTTATAGGGGTATCTTTCAGCTGGGCAATTTACAGCGACCTCACCCAACCTCACCCTAAATGGCGGTTTATATAGGGCAATACCAAAATGGCTTTAAATTGGGAATTGAAATTGTTGAAAACACATTGTTTAAAGAGGTGAACTACGGATATATAGGGATATATATATGGTGTGGGGTTTTAGGTTTGGGGGTTTAGGGTCTGGGTTATAGGGTTTAAGGTTTAAGGTTTGGGATTTAGGATTTAAGGTCTGGGATTTGGGGTTTAGGGTTTGGGGTGTTGGTTTTAGGGCTTATAGGGGTTAGGGCTCAGGGTGTAGAGTTTACAACGAGGGGTTTAGGTTTGGGGTTGCTGCCAAATGCTGAGCTTGCAGGCAAACCAGATCAGTCTTCATCCAGGATGACACGTCTGGGCTGCACCATACAAATCCCACACTATCTTACAGGGTCTTAGCAGGGAATAAGGGAATATAAGCCCTATAGAATCCCTATAGAATATATTCCCATCTTCCATACTAAGAACCAGTAAGTTCTACAGCTGTTGAAGCAAACCTTCGCCAGAAGACCAAATTATTGGCAGGTGCCACTGGTGCAGCTACCCCTAAACCCTAAACCCTAAACCATCATCCACATCAGGCGACTGTTCACCCCGCGTTAGCCTGGCAGATTCATCAAACAAACTGTTTTGAGACTGCGGAACACTGCTTGACAATTCCCAAATTACTTGTTCCCTCTATGAGTCTCAGCAGGGACCCCGAACAAAGACTTCCCAGTCTCCACATATTGCTGGGGCCCTAGGTGCAGAGAATTTCGAGAAATTCTCCATACACAGCAAAATTGTTGCATAGCCATACATCCGGAGCCCTTGAATCCTAAACCCTGAATGGCTGACCCTCAAGCCCCTGCCTTATACCTTTCAAGTCTACTATAGACTATACACCTGGAGCGTTCTCTTTTTGGGGGAGTAGAACGGACCGATTAACAATCCTCCGCCCCAAACCCTCAACCCTAAACCTTGAACCGTTTGGGAGTAGAATAAGCCTATACACAGCCCTAGGGGACACCCCAAAAGCAAGCAACCCCATGGCCCACACCCTTAAAACGATTGGGTTACTGTTAAGGTCTCTAGATTACGTTACAGTAATATGGGTATATAAGGTTTGGGGTATAGGGCTTCAGTTACAACAAGTGTAATATGAATATACAAACGTACAAAGGCCGCAATAAGCTTAATACCAGCCCTGTATGACAAATTACCTGGTGGGAACAATACCCAATGTATACAGTCCCCCTCAGGTAGACAGAATATGGGATATATTCGGGAATCTTATTCTGATATCCCCAAAGACATATTCTATCTACTTAAGGGGGACTATACTCCTGGGTCCTTGTGGATGCCACACAATTAGCCTCAAAACCATCATCCTAAACCTTGAAACCTAAAATCCTACCCTCAACTCTCTGAATGGGGGGTTTCCCAAAATTACGGGTACCCTTTTGGGGGCGCCCATAATAAGGACTACGGTACATTGGTGGTCTATATTGGGATCTCCTTATTTGGGAAACTACCAAATAATGAAGCCCTAACTCCCTCCAAGATCCACTGCGTCATCAGCCTGGTGCTTTTATCAGGCGGCATGCACGGGGGACATGAGTGTTTGTAATAGTAGGGAACGAAGGAGTGGATCCCTGTAGTAGCCGCAGGGGTTTAGGGTGTAGGGTTCAGGGCAATCTTCAACGATGTGCTTTTCCTTTCAATTTAGGGCTTAGGGTGTAGCCTTACCAACAACCAGTAAGGGGAGTTGCAAGCACAGGGGACGTATTCCCACAAGACAAGCTAGCATGGAAACCCATCTGGGATTTTGTAACAACCCCGCGTCTCTACGTCTGACCTGTAAGACGACATTGAGTAAATAGAAACGAACAAGTTACAGGAGCCCCCAAACGCTGTAAAACGATGAGGAGTAGAAAAAGCTCAATGAGGTTAAACATCTGTACTAGGATCTCATACGGTGTTTTTATACAACCCCAACTAGGCTCCGTTGAACATTGCGCTGTAGTCATTGCTAGGCCCCTTCTGGGCTTCCATGTGACTACTGTCAAGATTGGCCTTATGAAGGAACCCCCAGCTGTGGACGTAGGGGTCCCTCTTGTAGTTTAGTATATAGTCCTGTTTTGTCTCTAATAAGAAGCCATGTCCTTAAACATATGTAGGAAATACGGACTGTAGCTCATGCCAGTTTGGGGGAGGTTTAAAAGTTCTAAGCTTCGAATACGCCAGTTCCAATCAATAGCAGTTCGTAGCACACGTGTAGGGTTGAGGGTTCAGGGCTTAGGGTTGATGTAGTTTGACATCCTAAACCCTAAGCCCTAATCCCCAACCTTTCTTCGTCGGTACTTTGACAAGTCCCTGTTGTCAGTCGTAGGTGACCTCAGGGATCTGGGCTGAAGAATGCCATACCTCTGGAGGCAAAAGGCCCTTCTAGAGGGCTGTGAGGCGCCTTGGCCCCTGGAGGCGCCTGAAGGCCACAGCTGCGGCGGGCCTGTAATGATAATGTTTACTCAGGACTTTAGAGTGGGAAGCGCCAAGATGATCTTGAGGTTGGAATGGTGGGCGCGGACCTAAACCCTGACAGGAAATAGTTTGGGTTGTAGCCTGTGATGTCTCACAGAGGGAAAGAAAGCCGCCAGTTTCGATGGAGTCGTTTACGATGTGCAGGAGCTTCGCTGGGCACAGGATGTGCCGCCACCCACGGATCATTGAAAGTGGGGTGGCGCCATCGGCGCAAAGATGGTGAGCCTGGCGCAGGCAGACGCCCTAAACTCGATAGCCGAAAGCCCACACCCTAAACGTATACCCATGGCCAGGTACGCGAAGTGCATTCAATTCCTGGAATGATTACCTGAGTATCTGTATTTTTATATTACTGTAGTTAGTGCCACAGCCCCTACTTGTAGAGTCTACCGAACCCTAAATCCTAAGCCCCCAACCCTAGGCTCTAGATCTGAAACCTTGAAACCTAAATCCTAAACCCTAACCCTTAAATCTCCGACGTAGCTGAGTGCTTGGTAAACTCGATCTTATGGGTCTGATGTCCGCAGCGGCAAAACAGTGCACTACGCAAGCACTACACAAGGAGGTCTCATCACCCCTGCCAGGGCTTCTCGTACCCGGCCTGCCAGCAAACTCCTCGGCATAGCCCCCGGCAACCTGGTCGAATTCTAGCGTCGTGCTTCCCCCAAATCATGGCCGGGACCTGCCGCCGTGACGGACATAACTGCAATCAAAGACACACAAATCGGCCTAAGGTGGCGGGGCAGGTTACCACTATGGGCTATTAGACCTTAAAGGTACCTTAATCCACCCTTAATAGGGTCCTAATAGGCAATTTAAGGGTCCATTAGCCCATAGTGTTAATGCTCCGCCGACTGCAAGACGTGAGATGTGCTCTGACATACGTGTGTTTCATGATGATGCCGCGTACTGAACCACCAACCACCATCCTGCAGCAGGCAGCCGAGAGCAATCTGGGAGTTATAGTTAGGTTAGGCTGGCTTAAGAATAAAGAAAGGTGGTTGGAGTTTGAAGCAAACAGGAGGTATGCCACTAGGGGTTTAGGGTTTTAAGTCTAGGTGTCTAGCATAAACAAGTAGAGTTTTTTTTGTTTTTTTTTTCTCGGACATGCTTACGACATAGAAACCCCCCAAACCCTAAACCCCTTAACATCCACTGAAAAATCACTTGACCGGCCTGGCCCATGGGAGAATTCTGCTGGTCCAGGTCCCAAGCTGTTTGCAGGACCCGGCCTCAGCAAGAGTTTGGCTTTGCGCTGTTCACGGGTTTAGGGTTTGGGTTTTGGGGAACAACCCCACCCATACTACTCCCCCTTAGCTTCAGACCCAAAATGAAATATATAAAGTAAAGTCTAGAAATTATAGTGAGGCACGTCAGCCTTAAACCCTGAACCAGGGGGCTGGTATAAGAGGATCGTCTGGGAACCTGCTACTACGTATGATGGCTGCTTGTCAACATAGAGGGCTGACAAAGGATGTATGTAAGGATATACAGCGAATTTCAGGGGTTTAGGATTTAGGATTCAGGGTTAATGGTTTAGGGTTCAGGATTACATCGATTGATTTCTCGTCTTATTCATCCTAGGCCTCATCGTCATGTGTATAGTTCATGATAAGAGGTTTCTGTTGCGGTTTTCCTGGCAGTCGCTCAATGTTGTCTAGCGTTTGACCTGCGCATCCCCATATATACCACAATATACCTTACTATACTGCAGTAGTTTCCACTTTCTTTTCCATTATCTCAATATAACCCTAAATCCTAAACCCTATATAACCCTATAATATAGTAGTTTCCACTTTATTTTCCATTATCTTAATAGAACCCCTACATAACCTATAGGGTTGGTTCACGAAGAACCGATAGCAAGCAAACTGTTAGCTTGTCCGCAAAGCTGCTGGCCGCTTGCAGATTACATCCACGGGATTATAGGGGTCTATATAGGGGTTAGAAAGGGGCCATATAGGGGATATATTGGGGCTTTGCAACCCAGCTTGTGAAGGCGTGGCCCCTTTAGGAAGCTCGGCAGGAGGGGTTCCCTGACATGGACGTCCTGAGATGACTGCACTAAGGATCCATCTTTCGTTTCTAGGCAAAGCCGGGGACGGTAGTCGATATTATTCAAGAATGATGGTCAAAAGATCCACTGTTCGGGGCTTAGGGTTTACGGCTAGGGTTTCAGGTTTAGGGCTTAGGGTTGAGACTTCCAGGGCAGTTCCCCCAAACAATACTCACACGCGGCACCCAGAGTTCTTGTTTCTTTGTATTGCACCAAACAAAGTCCTTTGGGACTTCACATTTCACTTCGAAGACCTCGTCTGCTGAACCCTGCAAGTGGTCTCCTTGGGTGCACCTTAAACCCCAAACCCTAAACCCTAAACCCTAGTAAGGTGTGGGCCTTACTTAGGGTTGCCCTCTCCCTAAACCCTACGCACGTAACACAGAACCCCATTATGCCCATGTCTTCAAGGGCAGTAGCCGGTCTAGGACCGTTTTTGGGGGCTCCAGTCTAGTGTGAGAGAGGGTAGGCCTTCAGGTTCATACAGTTTTGGTTATACATAAAGATATAGATATATACTTTTTTTTATGCCTGCATATCGGCTTGGGGCTTAGGGTTAATTCCCAATTATCCTTATAGACCCCTTCAGGGGACCCCAAAACCCATGAACCCTAAACCTCTAAGCGCCGGCACTCAGGTAGCAAAGGCCGGGAGTTCGAGCAACTGGTCGCTGGCGCGCTGGACTTTGCCAACGACCTGCAGTTCGAAGGTAGGGCTTCTTTTTCCCTGGGGATCCACATTCCCTAGGGTTTAGTGCTTCAGTAGCTCTATTGTGAACCCTAGGGATCCAAATTGCCCTATGTAGGTAAATGCTTACAGATTTTTGGGCCCAATGTATGTATTACTTGTATACTTGGATCCCTAAACCCTATACCTTTGTCCCTAGCCTAGGGTTTTTCTCCGGTGCCCAAACCTCACGTCTCTTGAGTAAGTGTGATCTAGATTCTTCGGGAAAGCTTTCAGGACTTATATAATAGGGCTTTAGGGCCCAAATACTTTAGTAGTAGTTGTATTTGGGCCCTAAAGCCCTGTTATTTGGGCCCTTGGCCCCTTAGGGGTGTGGGAAGGCTCCCTTCAGGTTCTCTGATGCGTGAAGTTCCGGTGAAATTGGGGCGTACCCTGATGACAGGGCTTAGGGCATGCGGTTGAGGGTCTAAAAGGATTTAGGGTTTAGGGTTCAAGAGGGTTTCGGGCTTAGGTAGGGTTTAAGGCTGGGTACTGCCCCCCCTCAGTA